>JAPKID020001631.1:0-14471 GCA_026931265.2 Tropidonophis doriae
CCCAAGATTTAAGGAAGGGCCACGCCTTTGTAATCGCAAACCGAAGCCCGAAGATGGCAAGTGAGATCTTGCCGAAACGTTGCAAAAAAATTTTCATACTATATACACGGGAAAATACCCAAACCAAGCAATACCAGCATATCTACACCTGTGAAAATCTACGGAAGCATATATATATACGTATGTATGTATGTATGTATGTATGTATGTATGTATGTATGTATATGTCAGAGAACCTGGTATGCCCAAATATGGGAGGAAGGGAGCTTACTGCTACCCATTTTGCCTTCCAGGCAGGAAACCATTTTGTGTGCATTTTTACTGATAGATAAATAAATAAAGGGAGACTATGATAGATCTATTTCGAGCTATTTAGCTCTCATCAGATAGCCATATCCTTACTGGATTTGAACTGAGGCTGTTTACATGTCAGACAGCTGCCTTAACCATTTGGCCATGAGTTCTACTCCCTTATCAGCTGAGCCAGGGAAATAAGTCAGTGTTTATATCAGAGCACCTGGTATGCCCAAATATGGGAGGAAGGAAGCTTACGGCTACCCAGTAAGCAGTATATATAATGCCAGCAGTTCCAATTATAGCTTTTCGAAACTAAATATTATAATGAGATTAAAAAATATACACATGGCTACACAATGTGCAAGTTTCAGTAGAGCATTGTGGCATCTATGAAACATAGGATTTTTCTGTACTTTGTTTGCATAGACCTTACATATAATGTAATGTTTGTAATGATAATTACTTAGAAAGTGAAATTCCTTTTGAATTATTATTTATTTATTTATTTATAGAATTTAAATTTCTCAGAATTACAATATGCTAGTGGTGACTTTAATATAGAGCACAATGAAAGCCACCGGAACATCAACAGATTTATATAAAATAAAACTAATGTAAATAATACACAATACAAATAAGATAACACATTAATTTTAAAAATCCAAGTTCAGATGATGCCCAGTCCTCTATTTTTGCTACTTTCTGCAAAGCTATAAGTATAGGGCCCATCTGGATTTTGAATAATATAAGTGTCATGATGGACTTTTTTAATAATATAATAATAAAAGTGTCATGATGGAAAAACTGGGTTTTCTGATTTGATAACTAAGGCAAAATTCCCTGCAAGGAGTAAGGGGAAAAGAAAGACACTAAGTGAGAGACACTAAGGAAATACTCTTCATAAAAGACTAAAGGTCTCAGGAATTAGTCAAATTAATCTAAGCAATAGTCAGATATACTGCCCATAGGTAAGTAGAAAGAGACACTGGCTTTTTAAAAAAAGGCTTTCTTGGGAAAGAAGCCTGGCAGACATGCCACATTAATCATTCCTGGGGGGGGGGAGCGTTATTAACTAAAAATAGCTGCTAATGCTGCAACAATTTATTTTTATGTAATGCTATTACATCCATTACCATACATATGCAGAACATATATTTCAAAAAATAAAAGACAGCTCTCATAGTGGAGATTCTTTTTCATGTGAGCTTTTAGTAAAAGATCTCATTTTCTGCCTTCATTGAATCAGTGTTATGCATCTTAGCAATGCTCAATGTACTGCAGATTTAGATAATCAATATTATGTATGCTAGGAATTAAGCACTGGCATTAAAATTGTACATTAATGTATTCCAGTACACTTAATGACAGCCAGTTATGCTTAAGCAGAAATAGTTCTGACTTTAGATAGGGAAGATCCTCATTTTTATCTCTTAAGAAGCTGGCATGGCCTTATTAATTCTCTTATAGGAACAATACAATGAAAAGAACCTTATACTTCTCATAGGAAAGATGGGATACCATGCAGTACAATTCCTCCTATATAGACAGTAAAATCTAGTTCTTTAATAATTGACAAAATAGTCTGTTTCTTTCTTTGTAGGTTTCAGTCTGTAAAAATAAGGATTTCTGTACAGAAGGCTTGAATAGATCTACCACTCAAGAGGAATTAAAGAAAGCAAAAAGTCTTCCTAGTTTGATTCATGAAAGCAAAGCAAACAATAACAATAAACGGTCTAAAGAAGGATTTTTGCAATATCTTGGGAATTTATTTGGTATTTCTTCTAAATCATACAAAGAAAAAGAAACTACTAATTTTGGAGATGAACATTGCAAAACTAAAAAAGACTTTTCAGATCAAGGTAGCCATCAAGACAAAGGACCCGCTGAGCAGCTCAAATCAAAAGTATGTGTCATTTCAAATTTTGGAACTGAACAGAAAATATCAAGCAGAGATGAAGACAGTAATTTAAGAATTAAATCTAGTCCACAACATTTACAGAAACCTCAGGATCAATCTGCTGAAACAGCCAAGTGAGTTCCAATATAGTATCTAAATAGATATAGATATAGATATATATGTTAGTATTATGAGCTGATCAATAAATATTTAAAAATATTATACAACGTAATTCTTGGTCTTCGCTATCTGGATGGACTCTGGGATGAGCCGAAAGGCAGTATGTTTCCTCCCACTAGGGGGCCTCGTAACAGGTTGTTGTGAAACATTAGCTATACTATATATATATATATATTAATTTGAGCTCATTGGATTATAAAAAATTGTATTCAACATTATTCATATTGAACAGTGCGTAATGTACATAAAATAATTTTCATCATCTATGATTATTTTTTTAAAGATTTATCAGTGGGAGAGTCATGTAAAAGATATAGACATATATTAAGAAATTTGAATTTACACAATTATAAACAAAGAATGAGGCGAGATTATAAACATTTTACATATTCCTTATCAGTTGAATCTAATAATGAAGGAGGAATAGAAAGGTGGCCAATTTGTAAAAATTATACCCCACTCGTTTTAATGACATTATCAGGCAAATTGTAGAAACAATAATAAAAGAAAAAATGAAGTAAGCGTGTAGCAGAACTAGTGTTAGTGAAGGAGAATCACACAAATTCTGCAGAGGTAAATACTACTATCTGGTTTAGTCACTGAAAAGCAAAATGCTGGACTAAGATGGTCTTATTATCCTTGAGCTGGAAATTAAATGTCAACACTTCCAATAGCTACACAAATTTTTGTTTGTTTATGCCTTTAGTGAGTCTTGACTCTTGCATACTACATCAGCAAATTCATAACATTTTTAGGGAACAATTTTGGAAGTGATTTGCCATTGCTGCCTTAGAGCTAACAGAAAATAACTGGTCCAGGCCGGCTGCTAAAATTGAGGCAAGACTAAACTAAAGCAAGACTAAAACTCAGATATTCTCAATCTTAGTCCAGTATATTAATCTTTAGAGCAAACGGTGTAGGCTTACCCAAATGCAGCTACTTCTGCAACATCACTCACTATTGCAAAACATAGTTTCCTATTTACAGGAAACAAAAAAGCATCTTTGTTACAGCAGGAAGTTGAAACCAATCACAACGCAAAGTACATGAAAACAGTAATGGTTACTCAGTAGAAAGTCAGTCTATAGAGATTGGAACCTATAATTGATCATGTCTGGGGTCACTCTTTTATGTTCCACAAACATGGACTCCAGATATGAGCATAGCTTTCCATGGAACATCCGTTTTCTTCATGTATGCCTTTTGCACAATGAAAATGTGTAGAGAAATATGAGTGGCTTATTTTATGCAGATAGATTCATAGGCTTTATTACAGTTGAGAAAATGCAGTATAGTGTTTTGAATGACCAGTTTTGAAAATCTTTCAGATCTGTCTCTTTTGTGCTTTCAATTAGTGCTCACTTAATGACAATAATTGGGATTGGAATTTCTGTCACTCAGCAATGTGATCATAAAGCATGACATCCCATGCCCACATCATTTAGCAATCCTAGCCATTTGCATCATTAAACAAGGATCACAGGTCGTTAAATTATGACATCCTAACAACTTCTTGTCAGAGTTTCAATAAGCAAATTCTGTGCGGAAGCCGACAGGGAGTTGCATGTCTAGGTTGTTTGTAAGCATGTGAGTGGGTGAGTGATTGCTGTGGCATGGGCGCAACAAGGCTGGGGTAGTTTTAGGAGAGGAAGAAGCACAAAGGTCCCCTGTGGCATAGCATCAGCATGCTAGACCATGGTGACTGTAACCAGGTGAGGGACGATATACACAAGGGTGATATGGCTTGGGTTGACTACTGCCAAACAAGAGAGGGTGTAGCCAAGCTGGGATAGCCACTGTCAGTAGGGATGTACACTATGTCATGCTTGACCTAGGCCTACATCAGCAGGGAAGATCACAAATGATGATCATGTGACTACCGGATAACTAAAACAACATAAGTGGGACCTGGTTGCCAAGTACCACAATCATGTGATTGCAGGGATTCTTGGATGGCTGGAACTTTGAGGTCCAGTTATAAGTACCAGTGCCTTAACTTCAAACAGTTGCTGAACAAATGGTCATTAACTGAGAACTATCAGTGTTGAAATGACTTTTTGACTTGGGCAGTAATAGCACAATTTTTCAACAGTATTCCATAAAGTATATGATTTAGAATGTTGTTGGTTTTTTTTACTTTTATGGCAACAGTTCTTTATGCATTTTTGTAAGGTTAGTTAGCAGGTAGATGTAGGTTGTCATTAAAATATAATAAGTTACAATAGAAATAAAGAGCATGGTTTGAGCCAAATTTTCTCTGTGACCATTTCAATTTTTAAAATATATCTTAAAACAAAATGGTCTTTGAACTAGATTCTTTAAACATAAAAGCAAACATGTCAATACTGTATTATATAGCGTTATATTCTTTTTTCTCTCTCAAATGTTAGATATTTTATTTCAGTGAAAGCTGTTATAAGGATTAAAGTGTTTATCAAACATCTCGGGAGCTCCGAAATACCAGATGGAACTATTGGAATATATAAGCTGCTTTCCCCTCACCCCCACCCCAAAAGAATAAGGATAGCATCAGAATAATCTCTCCTGGCAACATTATTACAGCTTCCATTAGCATTATGTGGGCTATTAAGTGCAAGAGAATTTGTATTTATTTTAGATTCATTTAGTCTCTATTCTCTTGTAGTTCTATAAAATACATTTAAGGCAGAGATTATACCAATTATATATAATCCATGACAGAATATCACTTTTTATATTTTTTTTAATACCTGAGTTATACATCTTTCTTAATGAGACATAGGCGTCTTATTGTACATCCCAATATTGGCTGAATACATGACCTACATATTGGATTTTACAGTCAATAGATTTCTTTAATTTCATTTATACAACATGTGCTTACATCTATTTATGCTTACTAATGTCTGTATAAGAAATCAAATACTATAGGTATATTGCTTTAACAATGCTTTTCAATGGAGGCAAAGTTATATTCAGTTTAAATCATAGAACATTATGTTACAGAGGAAGCATGCTAAGTGTTATCCATGCATGTGCGCACCGAGCTTCACTGAATTGCAAATAACATTTATGGCAAATAGCCTTCTATATAACCTTCATAATTTAAAAAAAAATCACTCAATCAAAAATACATGAGCAGAAAGTAGGTGGCCTTATATTTGTTCAAATCCTACTGTTCCAAAAGAAAGAAATTTTCAAACTGTTTCCAAGTCTAATAATAAACTGTTGTTTGAAATCACAACATCAAGTAATTGATACTTACCTTTTGCATTTTCTGTTCCAAATTTTTTTTAAAATGATGCATATGAGGATTTTGTACATTGTTTTGTAAAGTAAAACAGCTTATATCAATATACAGGTAGTCCATTTGTCTACTAAACAACCATTTCTTTAGTGATTGTTTAAAGTTATAATGACAATGAAAAAGGTGATTTATGATAGTTGTTCACACTTAAGACTGTTGCACTATCTTGGCCACATGATCAAAAAGTAGATGCTTATTAACTGACATGTGTGTATGACATTTGCACTGATCTGGAGTCATGTAATCATTTGCAACCTTCCCAGTTGACTTCTGGCAAGCAAAGTTAATGGGAGAAGCTGGGATTTGTTTAACAATGACATAATTCACTTAACAGCAAGCAATAATTTGCTAACAACTGTGGCAAAAGAAGAGCACAATTTACTTAACAACTGACTTGCTTAGCAGTGGAAATTTTGGCTCAATTGTGTTTATAAGTTGAGGACTAACTGTAATACCTTCTAGATGTTTTGCTGTAACTACCATTATTCTACTAATACCATTGGCTATTGTAATTCATGTTAGCATAATGATGTAGTTTCAATGCTAACACATTTATTCCTATGGAGAGAAACCTTTCCAAAGATTCTTCCTTGTCTGCACATAACTATTGCACAAACATGCCTTATTTTTCAGCCATTTTCCTATGACATTACTTTTGCCTCACTCAAGACAATCAAAAATCATCCTTAGTTATTTCAGTTTTAAAGTGGCATTTTGAGGCTTCTCCTGTGGGGTATAAGGCAAAGATTTCTAATACACAAATAAATATATATTGCAAGAGGAATCTTCTTTATATCAGGGATTTGACCTTAATAGTCTGAAAATTGTTCTTTTTCAGTAATTCTACAACTATTATGTAGTTATCTATTAAATGTATTGCACAACTTACACTTTTAATACCATACCTTCTCTATATAATATAGGTTAACTATTTAAGTAGTAGGTATATTTATAATTGTATGTGACTAGAAACATTTGCCAATATGCCATTAACAATGTTTCTATTCCAGAAAAGCAGAAAGTGAACCCCCAGAACATGCAATTACTTATGCAACCTACCGAGGCTCTGCAAGAATTAAGCAGTTGCTTAAGAAACAAGCAGACTTGGAACAAGAAACAGTAAACAGAACCAGTATTAGCAATTGTCTTGTGGAAAGCAAAAAAGAGGAAATCATAAATACTTTAAGTTCAGAAACTACAAAAGAACCAGAATCGCTACTGCAGAATGGAAAACCTGAAACTAAAGATGACAAACAAAATTCACAAGAAAACATGCTTTTATTCAAAATGTATCAGAAGGAAGATGTTCAGGGTGATTGTGAGCACAATGAAGCAAAGAACAAAATTACCTCTTTGAGGGAAATTGAAACCATCAAAAACTGCATTGGCGAACTTGAGTCTGTAAAATGTGTATCACTTTCAGACAAAACAGAAATTAATGGGAAACTTTTGTTAGAGCCACCAGCATTGCTGCCAAATCAGGTCAGTTCTAGCTACCAAAATATAGATTCTGCAAGAATCAATCCAGAAAACAGTAGATTAGATGAAAAGAGAAAAGCATTAGAAGAAATACATATGCAGCCACAGTCAAACAATGCTACCACTGTTTGTTTTAAAAAGGAAGCACATTTATCTGTTTTTTCTAACACAGAAACAAAAGAAGCAATACAAAATGAGTTTTCATCTTACCCCAAAGTAGAGTCAACTAATAATGATTGCCAATTGTCAGAAGATAAATATTCTTGGACTGACAATCAGTTCAGATTAGAATCAGTTAATCCATCGTTGTACATGAATAACCATAACTGTGGTGATCAAATAAATAATGGAACAAACAGTAATGAAGAATTAAATACAGATATGATGACTGAAAATCATTCTCAACTGCTTCTCCATAAACCAGCAGTTACAAAAGAATTGCCATTAGTTTTGAAGTCAGAAATGTCAACCCTTTCCACAGAAAATGGGTCTGTGTTGCACGTATGCAGCAAGAGTGACCTAGAGAGTAAAGAAACCACTGAGCCATTATTACTTAGAGATCTACAAAATAATTCCACAATCTCCATAATGGCTAATATTGGGGCTAGTAAAGTGATTGAAGAGAATGTAAAAATATCTGTTGTGGAACTTGATGCAGTTTTGTCTAATGGTACAGAGGAAAATAAGGCCAACATTTCTTTGTTAAGTACTGAATATATGCATGTCGACTCCTTCAAAACAGAGGCAGATAATGTCCCTCAAAATCTTGAAGCTGGAAATGACTGTCATCTTGCCAAGAGAGATGAGAATAAAACTCTGATCCAACCGTTAACCAGCTTAAATATTTGCTCATCTCCTCTTGAGAAACAAAATAAGCTCTTTGAACTGGAAAACACAAGACATATAAAGAACACAGATATGACATCTCTTAAAACTGTAAACTTTGATGCAATTAAAACACCAATTATTTCTGAGAAAAGCAATTCAATGCTCAGTAGCATAAGAAATCATGTCAGGCCCCCTGAAAATAAAGAACTCTCTTGTCTGTCTATTATTTCTTCTGAAAATGAGTGCTTGACCCACAGCTCTCTACCTGTGAAACCTGAGAAAACTAACTCACCACCAGGTAATTCTTGCTCTCTCTTACCTGCTTTGATCTTTAATGCTAATATCGTTGAAGATAACATTCATTTGGATACTGTGGCTAAATCTGCATCTCATTCCGAAGATCAGAATTTTTTGAAGGGATCGTATTTTTTGCCTGATGAACAGGAAAATATGTTGCAGACTACAAGAGTCACCACTGCAATAAATTCTACAGAGACAGACTTTAGTGAAATATGCTACTCTGGTTCTGTGTCTGAAAACTCTAAAGCTGTCCTAAAGTCACATTTTTTTCCGGAATCTGGAAATAACTTTAAATCCCATATTATCCCTGATACTATTGACAGAGATAACTCTGGAAAAAAGATTTTGCAACATTCACATGAAACAAAATATTTGACTAGTTCTTATTCAATGGATTCTGAATCCGTTGTCATAAAAGAGACTTTTCCTGATTTTACATCTGACAATGTACATGTGCCCAAGTCTGCTATTCCTACAAGTTCTTCTAAAGATACTTCAGACCTTCATTCTCCTGCCTGTGAAACAGTAAAGGCTGTTTTTGACAAAATCAATTCTCTTCCTATAAATTCTGAAGAAGATACTATAAAATTGTCACCTAAAGATAAATTAAGTAGTCTATCTTCTGAATCAATATCAGATGTTACCTATTCACCTCCATTAATGCCCTCAGTTACCTATTATATGGAAACTATAGATTCTTCAAAGATAGCCTCAGAAATGCCTCTTATTACCCAGCAGACCAAAGCAACTCCCTCAGGGCAGAATTCTAATTGCCTCATGGCTACGCCTTCAAAAATTGCTACTAGAATGGATAAACAAGCAATTACTGCTTTATTTCCTAAAGCAAACAACCAGTTTTTTAAGGAACCGTTGAAAAATGTTGAAACAGGAAAGCAACTGCAAATCAAATCTCAAAATTTAACACTCTTGTTTAAAAAGGCTGATGAAATAGTTGATGAAGTTCTTCATTTAGCAATAGAAGAAATTAGATCAAAACAAACAGCTTCCATCTGTCAAAATAATGACACTAAATATAATGAAAGTCCCAGCTTTCAAAAAGATCATACAAATAGAAAAATGCTGTCAGAATCTAAAAAAATACTGTCAAGGAACTCTTCATTAAAGCCTTGTAATGTGAATTATATGACAAAGTTTTCTGGACTTAAATTTGACAATGATACTCACAATGAAAAGGAACCATTAAATATCATTGATAAAACTGATTTACACAATTCAGTAATAGTAAAACCAAAAGAAATTACTGGCAATGTTATTAAAACAACCAAACAAAATCCAGCAGTTGTGGCATATGAGGAACTTTTAAGTAAGGATTTTTCTCAAAATTCAAATATTATGTGTTACACTGAAGCATCAGAGCTACCTATAACTGATGCAGAATTATCAATTAAGTTTCCTGAAATAATTGAAATACCATTAAACCTAAGAACAGTATCACCAGTTGAAGAGCAGAAGATAACTGTTGAGGATGTAACAAATGTCTCTGTTCCTTTTAACTTCAAAGAAGAAAGTAAAGAGATTTCTGGAGAAATTGTACCAAAGAATGTGTGTTCAGGCCAAACAGTTTGCGAAGAATGGTATGATGACATAACTAAACTAAATTCCTGTTGTGACAAAATAAATAATGCCAAATACAATAAAGATGATGATTGTGTAACAAATAGGGCAGTTGTTGGTGATAGCACTAGTAGCTGGAAATGTGAGAATCAATGTAATTTAGTAAAAGGAGAGGCTGTTATGACCTATGAGCAATTGTCAGCATGCACAGTTTTAACAAGAAATGTGCTACCCTTTAAGTCAAACATTAATACAGATGGTAGCTTTTCTGAAAAATATCAAGATGAACAAACTTACTTACATTCACCTGGACATAATATAGAGAATGAAAAAAATGAGATAAGAAAAAACAAAGCTATTACTGCTGAAGAAAAGAAACCACATGAAAAATATTATGAAATAAATAGTGAATGGGGCAGTAGCAAAATGGGAAACGAAGATTTAATACAACAAGATACTAAGTTCAATGCCCTTTTTAGTATATCTGAATCATCTCTGTTGTACAACTCATCAAACATTGGTTTTGTCCATGGAGAAGTAGTAAACGAGGACCCATGTTTAATAGCAGATAATGTACTTAAGGAATATTATCTGGAAGTTGACAGTGAAAATGAAAATAAATCCCCAGATTCGTTTCCTACACCAGAACACTGGGAACAAAATTCTTTCTTTAATATTTTATATAAAGACAGTCCTCAAGATGAAAACTATTCTTTTTCAGGAGAAGAAATAATGAATACCTTATCCCATCCTGATTTATCCTTAGATAACCCGCATAACATATATGAAACATCCAGATGCAAAGAGGATCTCTTTACTTCTTATGATGAAAACAAGCAGTTAAATGAGATGCTGGGTGATACTTGTTCAGAATCTTTCATGACAGTGGAAGCAAAGCGATACAGGATTTACCCCTTTTCTTTGTCCCCTATATACGAAGATGATGGTTCCCAAGAGGACTTGCCTTCCACTGATATCTCACCAAGAAATCACTATAATGAATCATCAAGAGAAAACCAATCTTTATCTGTCTTATCACTTTTGCAATCGGTATCTGAAAAGTTGAAGTCTAGTAATCAATGTAATGAAAATGAAGAAGACGACAAACTTTACGAAGGAAAAAATCAAGAGGAAGAAAATGAAACCTCTATTTCCAATATTTGGCAAGACAATAAAAGTACTGAATTTCCAAAAGACTTTTCTAAACAATTTATTTCTAAGGAAGCACTTCATTCAGAAGAGAACTCATCTTTGAGTCCAACATTTGCAGTTCATTTTATTCAAAAATCTGACTCTGGCATGAAGCCTTTTTTAAAGGCTATGTATTCTGAAAATCTGCCTGACTTAAGTTATTCAGTTGAAAAAGGAAGTACAGTTGGAAGCAGGATACTGTCAGCTGATCCTCCATCTAAATCTACAAAGCTGCCAAAATTGGTAACCTGTCAAAAGGTAATTCTTTTCACTAAGAATTTCACTAAGAGTCCCCATTGGGGAGAGGGGGTGGTCTATAAATTTAATAAAATAAATAAAATAAATAATACACAGTAGGAATCTAATCTATACATTTCATTTAATAGATTATAGACTTCTTTATTGGCCAAGTGTGATTGAACACGCAAGGAATTAGTCTTTGGTGCATATGCTCTCAGTGTACATAAAAAGACTAGATACATTTGTCAAGAATCATAAGGTACAGCTCTTAATGATAGTCATAGGGTATAATTTATTCTATACAAACATCTTTAGGCTAAATATATTATGGAGATAGATTATCCATATAGGTATAAACAAAATTCTCAATCTATTGATTCTACTTAATTTACGGTGAGAATTTGGTACATAATACAGTACTCTTTCAATGTACTGTATCCAATATACACTATATATATTGTTCAGTCTACAATATACTAGGCAGATGAAATGAAAGACTGCATGCTTTTGTTAGCAGAATTTGAATTGAAAAAGACTTTTCTCTATATCCTTTTTACTCCTGAGATTTTAGGTGGGAATATGAGAAAAAGTTACTTCATTTATGAAATGTTATAAGTGTGAGTAGAGTGAACATAGATTTCTGGAGCTGAAGCGCCAGGCAGGCTGAATATAATAGTTCTGTTTCTTGCAATAATGTTTGATAAATGAGCATGTATGTATGCTCACATTTCCAAATTTGCTTAAAACATAATAGTTCATATCTTCTTCTGATGAATAATATGAAAAAAGTACTATTGTACACAGTCTTTTATATTTTAATAGGAATTGTAAGAACTGACTTAGAATACTCTGCTGATCATTTTGAATGAAGTCGTAAAACATATTATTCTACAAGTTTAACTTGTGTCTTTAAGGTTTTCAGATATAATTACTTAGCAAACTTATACACCTTTACTTAAAAATGCTAAGATTTGCTTCATAATGTGTTGTTTAAAATATCTTTTCTTGGCTTATTTTAGTATTGAAATTATATTTTTTTCTGATTATAGTGTCCTGTTGATAGGGACATACTCAAGTGCAATCCAAGACCAGGAAAAGTGAGTGTATTTTTATATAAGGAAATAAAATTTCAGTATTGTCTGCTTTGTCATAAACCGTTTTCAAAAGTGAGGAATAAATGAGGGACGAGTATGGAAAGGAAATCTTATTTAGTTATCTGCTACAACAATGAAATGCAATAAGGAGGTTGATAGGTTTGAGATAGTATTCTTGTGATGGTTTCATTTTATGACCTAGATAAGCTAGCCTGGTGGGCTAGACCCATAAAATCAAGTAATCAAAACTAACAATAATTATGTTATGTAAATACACTATGTTTGCACAAAAACACAGTATAATTGATATAAGGGGAATAGAAAATGAATGTACCAAATTTGCTTTACATTATTGCATGTCATTGCAGATGCTTATTTGTGATTTTCATGGGAACACAAATAAACTAGAAATTTATCGTGATGTGGTAGATGCTACCATCTGGGTGTTTTCAAAAGAAGCATCAATCAGAGTTGTTAGAGGATGGTAAGAAAAATATATCTTATAGCAGGAATCACATCTGACTAATATCATGACAATGTTGATAATAGGTATATGTGGACATTCAAAAAAGACAACACACTATGCAAAGTTTATTCACTATAATTTTGCCAGATAATACTTATCAGTAAGTAATAGTTTGCATTTTCCTTAGTTTGAATATTTTGTCAGAGTTTTAAGAAGGCTGAAACATAAGATAAGCAAGAAAATGTATGCTTTCCAGAAATCTATATTTGTCAGTAATTAAAGAGTATAAAGCATAATAAGACTAGAGACATAACACCTTGATTAATATACATATAGATGCAGAAATATTATGGTGCAAGAAAAATAGTTTAAGTTACAGACAGTATATAATAATTATATCAGGAAATATATAATATTTATTGTTAGTTTTATATACCATCTTTATTTTGTACAATTCAAGGCAGCATGCATATGATCCTGCCTCCGGTTTTGCCACAACAAACATTTGAGGTGGATTAGGAAGAGTCACTGGTGCAAAGTCAAATGACAAGTGTAAACAATCCTTGCAATAATTTTCATAATACGTAATTATGTAAGATTTCCAAGCAATGTTGGGAAGTTGACAAAGTACAGACAACTAAGTAACAAGCACTAAATCATTTATTTCTATTGTATCCCTAAAGCTATGTTAGAGTGAAATTATTTTTTTGTGATCATTGTTGCCAACATACCTTATTCTAACATTAGAAAAACAATATATATTCCCCTGCCCATTCTGAATGACAGGCTAAAGTATTTGAAAATGGTCTGTTGGGGAATTTAACCATCCTTATGAAACATACAAACAAAAAAGACAAAAGGCAATGTTTTTTTCCATATTGATTTTTAGATCTTTAAAAATAAAACATATATGTTTAACTAATGAAAATAATATAGCTAAGTGGCAGATGTTTTTCTTGCAGCAGTGTGCAATGTAAATCTCTTGCTGGAAAAAGCCAGTGTTCATATTATACATCAGGGTGTATGTATGCTCATTCTACACATGTGAAAGGCTGCAGATAATTATCACAATAAACATGGATCCTTATTAGTATTGGTGCTGTGCTTGCAATGTGAGTGGCATATTGATATTGATATATTCATTAATGTAGCTGGATTTTATATGAGAAACCAACATTTCAAGGTCAGAAATATGTTCTAGAAGAAGGAGAAAGGATGCTGACTGACATCTTGAATCTTCACAGAGAGAAAGCTCAAGGAAATTTCACAATTGGTTCCATCAGGCATATAACAAAGGTATAACAGTTATAATGAATACTTCTATTCTTGTGAAAATAAGACGCTACTAGTAGCTACCAAATGGGTATCCTTATAAATATTTCCCTGTCACTCCAGTTATCCTCCCTCGATGTTTTATTATTTGTTTCCCTGCCCAGAGCATTGAAATTGAAATTATCAAAGATTCAGCCATTTTTCTTACACTTTTGACAACTCTTGTTTATTTTTATTTTATTTTAATTAGACTTCTATACCACCCCCTCTCCCCAAGGGGACTCGGGGTGGTGTACAGGTAGAATTAAAACTATAAGAAAAACACAATACTATATACAGAATAAAACAAGAATTAAATAACCCTGT
>JAPKID020001632.1:0-14471 GCA_026931265.2 Tropidonophis doriae
CAAGGGTCTTGTAACTTGACAGCTTTAAGACTTGCGTGCTTCAAATGCCAGAGTTTCTGAGCAAACATTTTGGTTGCTAAGCAAGAGCATTGTTAAGTGAGTTTCACCACATTTTACAAGTTGACCACACCCACCCAGTCACATGAGTGCCAAGCCACTCCCACTTGGTCACATGGCTGGCAAGCTACTCCCACAAAGCAGGCCACACCCACAGAAGAGGTTCTAAAAATTTTTGAAACCCACCACTGGTGCATGTTGTTCAGTTCAGGATTGATTCTTAGACCATATTTTGGGTTTATCCCTCAAAATAAGCTAGCCTGTGAATTTTGCCTAGGACCTTCTAATTAAGCATATGATTAATGACAATTAATGCCTGGGTTTCTCTAGTTCAATGAGAAAATAGTTAAAACTGAGGGCTGATTCAAAATATCTTATTTATTTCACAAAATTACAGTTTGCCTACTTTTATAGCCTCTATATGCCAGTTTACTGGGCAAAGGTTGTGACTGCAAATTGTGAGTCCCATAACCCCATTTTGTAGCATATGATAAAGGCTGACCTTTACCTACCAGTTCCCAAGAATTCTCACTAATTCACATAAGTTGGGAAAAGAATTGGGTCTATAAATTTCATTCGGTACAGTTAACATTTTATGCAATTTTTGTTTATTGAACAATATTCAGAGAGAATCAGAAAGGTTAAGGAAAAGAAGATAAGAATAAACTGGATCAGCAGTGACAAATTCTTACCAGTTGCTGCTTCTGATCTCATTTTTCTCTCCTTTTGAGACCAACATTGTTGTGGAATTTCAGGGACCACTGAATAGAATCTAATTAATAAAGAAAGAAAAATAATTATGATATTGTAGTTTTTGGCCTGCAAAACAGTTGACAAGGTTAAAATAGGTTCAGAAAAAACAATACATAATGCATCTATTTCGCTATTTCTATTTCCAATCTGACATACAGTACATATGGTTACAAATAACATATATTACCAATCCCTCCTGTATTAGCCCAACAAAATCTTACATTTTAAAAGGGATTGCGTGATTCAGTGTTTTAGTCCAAAGTTTTACAAGATGTTACACAAAAAATCATAGAAATGTCAGAGATTTTGAGAACTTAGTGCAGTGATAGCTAACCTTTTTCTAAAGGTATGCCAAAACTGTATGTGCATGTGAGTGCCCACCCACCTGCGCATGTGTAAGGAACCCACTCACCTGCGCATGCATGAGCAACCCACCCACTGAGCAACCCATCCACTGAGCAACCCACCCACTGCATGCACAAGTGACCACTGCACAGGGGTGATTTTAGCCCTCCCAGACTCCGGAGGCTTTCCTGAAGTCTAGGGAGAGCAAAAACAGTCTCCTCTCCCCCACCCTCCTCCGAGGGCCAGAGGAGGCCATTTTCACCCTCCCCAGGCTTCAGGAAAGCCTCTGGAGCATGGGGAGGGTGAGAAATGGCCCAACAGCCCAACCGGAAGTTTAGTCCTGAACTTCTGGTTGGCCATTGGGCCTGTTTTTCACCCTTTCTAGGCTCCAGAGGTTTTCCTGAAGCCTAGGGAGGGCAAAAATGGCCTCCACTGACCCTCTAGAAGACCAAAAATCAGCTGGCCAGTGCACGTATGCATGCTGGAGTTGAGGGCTGTCAAGGGCTACCCTGCCACCAAATATGGCTCCATATGCAATCTGTGGCACATGTGCTATAGGTTTACCTTAGGTTTACTTATAGGTTTATTTATTTATTTATTTACCATCATGGAGTTAGTGGATACTAACTTTTTCTTAAATATGGGTATGTGCCCATATTTCTTATTCTTCAAAATCTCTTGGCTTTTACAATATAATCCAGGTTTTTGATCCTAAAATGATCAAATTTATCTGACTCCAATTGCCTAATGTTTGCCTATTAGAAGCTGATCAGAGTTTGCTATATGATTACCGGCTATATAAATGGTTAAATAAATAAAATAAAGGAATGCTATAGGCTTTTAAAGCAAAAGGTAAAAAACTATTTAATCTTTGACATCTTCTGTTGGGGCCTGAGAAAATTTGAAAGGCTGGATAGCTGATGCTAAGAAAATATCTAGCTCAAAGGTACTCACTACAAAGCAGTTCCTACTGTGTCCTATTCATGCACATACACATGCGATAGGTGTTAGGAGTCTTTGTGAAAGCTTCCAAGCCTGAATTAGTATTCCCCAGAAGTTCCCTTTGCCGAATTCAGTCCACCCCCCAATGAGTTCAACAGGCTACTCAAGACAAGCCAGCGCCAGTCCACAATACAAAGGCAAGGGAAGTCCAATTTGCCACAGGACAAAACAACTCATGAGGCAAAGGGAAATGGACTTTCAAGAGTTCAAGAGGCACAATCCAAAGTTCAAGAAGCAGAATCCAGGCAAGAATCATGATGGCTGAAGAACACATAGCAAAGAAATGAACACATTGTTCCCAGAGCCATTTCACTCCACTTGCTGAGGTAAATAGCCACTTCCCAGTGCAGCCTATCAAGAGGGATGCAACGGCTACCTGGCAAGTACCCTGGCTAACCTTTGTTATGCTTCCCTCCGGTCAGCCTTACGTGATCTCAGATTGGGAGGAGGAGGCAGTACTTCATCATCTTCACTGACCACCTGCATGCCCTCTCCACTCAAAGCCCCTGGGCTTCTCAACTGCAGCTTTGCCTCTCGTGTCCCTAGGTCAGCCGGCTGCTCAGCCGGTTGCTCTATTGTGGTCCACCCCTCCACTCCTGGGTCATAGCCTCTGGCAACCTCTGGACATTCCTCTACATCTCTCCCTGATATCCTTGGGTCATCCTCATCCAAACTAATCTCTGGGGAAGTATCCAGGGAAGTCATCATACCCTATGTTCTACCTTATGGCAACACTCCAGGCTGCTATTTTCCAACTGAATAGCTTTGGCCAGGCTTTGTGCCTAGAATCTTCACTAAGATTTCATCCTTCTGTACCCACCCCTCTCCTAGAAAAATTAAATGAGAGAGCATAAAACCAGGGACTTTCAGCATCTTGGTCCTTTTTCTTCTTCACCCAACATCTAGAAGCATGTGATCCCCCTTTTCTGTTCAGGAGCTCAAGCCATGTGATCCTGTTCATCATTAAACCATCTTTCCAAGCAGCCTCCATGTTTCCAGTGACTTTTTCCCCACTTGGAACTGAGCCAGAAGGACATTTCTTCCAACGCTTCATTTAAAAATGAAGCAGGGAGCAACTCAAACTTTAAATAGTGGAATTGGAGTTATTCTTTTCTGAAGTTAATAGATTTTTTTTATCAAATTAGTCTGCTGTCTTACTGTCAATCATGAAATGATCTTCCAGAGAATATAAACTACACAGTTTTTTCTTTAACCCAACTGTTCTAAAGTCTTTTTTTTAAATCATTATTTAAAAAAATAGCTGAATTTGCAAGCGTTCCAAGAAATGCTTTAAGTGTAAAATAAACTGGGAGTCTAAATGCTTAGTAAAAGTGGAAAGCCAATAGCAAGGAAATGATGGCAATTAGAAACAAAGTAAAGCAAACAAAAGAAGACAGGTAGTGAAGCCTCCTGTCAACAATACCAAAGGGAGGTGCCAGGTCATCCTGAGCTATGGTGCTCACGGATTTCAAAGTGTATCTCTGATCAGAATAGAGTTAGCATTAGTTTCAAGGTATGGATTTTTCCTCCCAATTCAGAAGGCAATTAGGTAAGAATTCGAAGACTTGGTAAACAGTTTGCTGCTGCCTGCAAAACTGAAATCTGGGGGGAGGCAGCAGCATTCTTTCTGTAGTCTTAATAGCCAGTGGCATGGCTGGGTTAAGGTCCAGTTCATCAATTGATTTCAAGCCCAAAGCATGAAAACTGAATTAGAGGCAGAGGTGGGTTCCTACTGGTTTGCACCCGTTCGGGCAAACCAGTAGTGGAAATTGGGACTGGGTCACCAAACTGGTAGGGACAGCAGGCTGGCCTTGCCCCCAAACCAGTTTCCGAGTGGCCGATGCTGCTGCCGACTTGGTTGTCAGTCATTTTTTTTCCATATTCTGCACAATTTACAGGCAACTGCTCAAGCACGCATAGCGAACCGGCAGCAATGCTGGCAGCAACCCACCCCTTATTAGAGGGGAAATTAAATAAGAAGACAAGCAACAGAAACTGGTGGCAGATCAAGAGATGATTTAAGACAGTGATGGCGAACCTATGGCACGGGTGCCACAGCTGGCATGCGGAACCATTTCTTAAGGCACGTGAGGCATTGCCCTGTCAGCTCCAGTGCGCATGTGTATGCTGGCCAGCTAATTTATGCCTTCTTTTGAGGCCATTGTTCACCTTCTGGAGATGGGGGGGGCTTTGTTCACCCTAGAAAGCCTCTGGAGCCTAGGGACGGCAGAAAAAGCACACCAAAAGCCGGGTGGTGTGCACATAGCATTATGGGAGTGGCATGCCCACGCATGACCGCCCTGCTCTACCCCCACTTTTTGGCATGCGAGCCAAAAAAGGTTAGCTATCACTGATTTAAGAGAATCAACCAGCCTAAAAGAGAAAAAGATTCCAGTACCTCTCCACCAGTAATCAGCACTCAGATCAGCATAGATTAACTCCAAGGTCAACTTCAGATCAAAAATCAAGAAAGTGATACCCCAATCAAGAAACTGCCAGAGCCACTAGTAAACAGCCCAACCAAAGAATCCCTAACACTGCCCCTATCCACACAGACACCAGAATATAAATAGCACTCCTTACTAGCACTGATGATGTTACCTAGTTAGGGTAATGAAATGTCTACAAGAAAACAAGAAAACTCTGAGAGCACCAAGGAACCCCCCCTTCCCCCCATTTAAGATAATGAAATTCTAAAGCAGAAAGAAGAAATGCTTCATAAAAAGAGTTTGCAACAACGTTTCTGTGCCAACTCAGAAAGCTCAGGCTGCCCAAAGAGCTGCTGATGCAGTTCTGTAGAAGAGCTAATGAGTCTGTGATTTGTACTTCTATAACTGTCTAGTTTGTTATAGCAATTAACCAGGATAGACTTCAATGGATAGATAGGACTGCAGAAAAAACAATTGTAACCAGCCTCCTTTCCATTTAAGAAGTTTTTGCTGCACAAGCCAGAAATAGGGCTGAGAAAATACCTACAAATCCCTCACATCTTGGACATAAACTGCTTCAGCTCACCCCTCAGGAAGCCACTGTGCAGCATTGCATACCAAAACAACTAAACACAAAACGGTTTTTCCTCTCATGACATCACTCTGCTGAACATAAAATTGTACAACACGGTCTTACACCTAAAGCAGAGGTGGTATTCAGCAGGTTCTGACCAGTTCTGGAGAACCAGTAGCAGAAATTTTGAATAGTTCGGACAACCAGTAAATGCCACTTCTGACTGGCTCTGCTCCCATCTATTCTCTACCTCCCAGGTCCCAGCTGATCGGGAGGAAATGGAGATTTTACAGTATCCTTCCCCTGTCACGCCCACCAAGCCACGCCCACAGAACCGGTAGCTTAAAATTTTGAATCCCACTACTGACCTAAAGATTTATCCCATGTAGTAGGGCTGAGTTTTATTACCCTTCTCATTTTTCCTATTACCTTCTCCTATTGGTATGTTATGATTTATCACTTTGTTGTTTATCTTATAATTTATGATTGTATCTTATGATTTATGATTCATCACTTTGTTGTTTGTATGTACATTGAGAGTTTATGGACCGAAGGCAAATTCTTTGTGTGTCCAAACACAATAAAGAATATTCTATTCTAATAGTAGGAGTAGTAGGAAATGCTGGCATAGAGACAGCAAACTGAGCCAGAATCCTAAGGAAACGCTGCAGAAAATTCTGTGGAGGGGGGGAAAAGGGGGGAGAGAGAATTATTTGTAGTTTTTAAAAAAGAAACCTATGTTCCAAGTGTCCATGAATCCAATCTTTACACATAACATATTGGTGAGAATAAGCATTCCAAAGAATAGAGATCAGAAGGAAGCAATAGGGCTTTTTGGAGGAGGAATTTTACAGCATATTAGAATTAGAAAAGAAAAATCAGGTTTGGGAATAGATTCAAGGGGGGAAAAAGAGAGGATATTTCAAAAATGGGAAATATAACTGTTTGTTTCTCTATTCCAAGAATCCTACTTTCTTTACAAATCATTTCTACACCTAATGAGTCTATTCTAAATTCCTACAGATGAACCCCAAATTTTGTTTGATACAATGTAACACAGGGGAGACACTGGGGCTTGACCCTTCTTTCCTTTTTAACCATCTTGTCTGGTAAAGATTCCTCCTCAACCTCAATGTGAGCTTTATCAACTGGAGAATGAGGTAATCAATATTTAAATCAGGGCTATTTTTTTGTAGGCAAGGCTGCACATTATTAATTTTTACTTGTAGCCTCCATGATCTTCAGGGACAATTGCCAATGGTATAGTAATATTCCCAAGGAAAGCAGATCAGTCCCATTTTTTTTCTTTTTAGCTTTTCAGCATTTATGTGTCTAAAAAGGATAGTTAAGCCTACCAGAGTTTTAAAACAGATATTTTACTTTCTTTGTTTAAAAGCTGTAAACTTATACTTGGGATATAAGTACAGGGATAAAAAGGCGAATGACACCCCTAAGGCCTTGCTTTTTGCTGGAATAAATTAAAATGTCAGAAAAGCTATCCCAAAAAAGGCAAGACTTTCAGTTCCTTTACAGCTACAATTGCACTTTTCCCCTTTTCAGTTTGGCAATTGAATGGACACCTGCAATAAACAGCTTATTGTCTAGCTGTCATATGAGCTGGCGTAGCAAAGATTCATCAAAAATGTGAAATAGTTTTTCAAAAGAATTTACTGAAAATATGACTTTCCCATCCTTTCCCTTCCCCTCTTTTTGGGAATGTCTGTTTTAGCTTTCTTTTATTTTTATAACAACTATTAATGTATTTTGTACTGTTTGTATTGGTTTTAAAACATATTGGAATATGTTTATTTTATAATGCTAGATGTTTATAATGTGGTTGAATATAACCAGCATTGAAATATCATAAATGTAGTGTAGTTTCTCCCAAAACTTTTGAAGCATCAGTTTTCTGGTGCTAACTGATTAATATACTGTAGCAAAACAACAACACAAATGAATGTCTGGAACGCTCAACAAAATGCCACAATCATTAACTCACTCAATTTCTATTTGCAATATCATTATCACATCAATTTTAGGAGAAAATAATAATACATAATGTGCCTCTGGGTCATTCCTTATTAAACTGTTTGCCATAAAACAGTTCTTCTCTATGCGTGGATTTTAAAGACTTTCATCTTCTGGTGAAGGAATGTCTCCCCTGATCAGAAATTCTAGCCAGAAATACAAAACTTGAGCATCCTTGTAAATATTACTGCAGTTGTCTTTGGCAGTCTCAAAAGACTAGTTGCATCCAAAGACTGACTAGATGTCAGTGCCAAGTAATGCACTGCTGTAGGCAGAATTCCAAAGGATAAGAGAGGTGAAAATGTTCTTTCCTTTCCTTTTGATAAACATCCATGAGGCCTCTTTGTCAGCTATGGTGGGGCTCAGCATTACATTATTCAGACAAAAGATTGTTTTTCTGGAAGATTATAAATGCTTCAGAAGAGGAAATGAACATTCTGAGTAGCAGCTTCTTCTTTTAGTTCTTTTCTTTATTGGAGTCCTCAGATATAAAATTGCACAAAGAATCTTAGCAATATGTAATACCTTTTTTTTTTTACTTTTAAGTTAAGAGAATTTGTTTTCCTTTCTGATTCTCTAACATTGTTTCCCTTCTCTGCTGTCCTGAATTTTGTAAAATTCTGAGATTAGTCAAATTTTGTTCTGAGAAATAGTTCTGATTATGCTAACGTTCTCAATCTTTGCATTAATGGGCCTGTTATCTTTACCCTGATAATTTACCTGATTATGTATCTTCTTTAATTATCTGTGCTAAATCCTAAAGCAATGCTATGAGATTGGCTAATGCTTGCAAAATCTCATGGGAAACTTTATATAAGTTATTTTTTTTTATATTGCATTGTTTTCATGTTCATTTGCTTACTAGATAGGTACCAAAAGCAATTGCTTAAATAGAAAAATGTTGCATCATAATCAATTCCATATTCCTTTTTTTTCTTTGCCTCTATTTTCTGTTCGACATACATTGGCTATCCCTAAATTTGATACATGCATTTAAGTTACCTACATGCCATTTTCTCTAGGCAACTCTTGAGGGCTGCCTGCATCAGGGCGGCCGAGGTGGTATTCTTTAACTGAGATCCTGAATGATAGGTAGAGGGATAGAGAGGAGGGGTGAAATACAGTAGGTAGGTAGGTAGAGGGATAAAGAGAGAGAGGGAAAAATACAGTAGGTAGGTAGGTATGTAGGTAGGTATGGGGATAGAGAGAGAGAAAGAGAGAAATTACAGTAGGTAGCTAGGTAGAGGGATAGAGAGAGAGAGAGGGAGAAATACAGTAGAGAGGGAGGGAGGGAGAGAGAGAGAGACAGAAATTACAGTAGGTAGGTAGATAGAGGGATAGAGAGAGAGAAGGAGAAATACAGTAGGTAGGTAAGTAGATGGATAGAGGGGGGGAAATACAGTAAGTAGATAGGTAGGTACGTAGAGGGATAGAGAGAGGAAGAAATACAGTAGGTAGGTAGGTTGGGGGTTATACGGTGGTTGTGTGTATGTGTTTGTGTGTCCAGGTGTAGATCTACACACAGATTGGTTGGCCATTTAACCAGACTGGGCCACAGCAACACATGGCTGGGTACAGCTAGTTATACATAAATTAAGTAGTTCTACAAAACTCCCCCATACTAATGGGCAATCCACAAACTTTCTGGAGTTGTGCTGTTAATTCAGCACCAATTTTCCCAAGAGCAACCTCTCGGACAGTGAAAGCACCAAAGTCTACAAAATCTGAAATCCACAAGAGCAAAGTCCAACATCCACAGTGCAAGAACAAAGTCCCATGTTCATAAGGCAAGAGATCCAAAGTCCATGACTCAAGGCAGGGTCTGAAGTCCATGAAACATAGTCCAAAGTCCACAAAGAAGAGGTTGCACAGGAGAAGTGAATGGTTGCCCCTGACAATCACCACTTCCCCTGCAGCTAGCTAAATTCATGCAAGCCCAATGTTTCTCACTGAGGGGACGAGGCTGCTTCCTTGTGAGTAGTCTCATTGTCCTCCTCTGTGCTTCCCTTTTCTCTGCTCATCATGTTCATGGATTGGGCGGGAGCAGCAACTCTTCTTGTGCACGTGGCTGTCCATCCAGTTGACTGCTCCCTACAGTGTCAGAAGGACCTGGTACTGCATCTCCCTCAATCACCTGGCTGTATGGACACTCCTGGGTATCCATAACACATAACAATGGCCCCGGTTGCGGCTCATCTTCATCACCTGAACTGGCAGCCAACAGGCCATCACAATAATTATCTTCTTTTCTTTTAAAGAAAGTGGTATTCAAAGATATGCTACTGTATATCTAACCTTGGAGAGATATCCAGTATAACCATTGTGAGTAATAGTATCTGGAAGTCTCTATAATTCTGCTAATGGTTTGTATATATATGGAGGCAAGCAACAGTTTAAGTAGACAGTGTATGAAGTAATATTTTTTGTGTGCCCAAGTGTGTTTCATTAGATAACCTCAGGATTCAAAGGAAGGAAACCTTCTGTGTTAACTATTTTCTTTTGATATAGAATGTTCTTTCTTTCTCCATTCCCACCACATCCCTATATCTCTACTATTTTTCTGAACCAGAATCTTAATATTTGTTATCATATTTCTTCATGTTCCAGATTTCGATCATTTAGTTCATCTTTTATGGATATTTTTCAAATCCACGGTATGCCTTTTAAAATGAATAGGAACACAGCATTCTCTTTGGTGTGGAAATGTCTCTCAGCAGAGGGCTTTACATAGGAATACCAAATTGAAATGGACCTATTTTTACTTTTAATAGACTGCTATGGATTGTTATTAATTATTACACTTTTTCATTTGTTCAATTATTCTGCCCCTAGTTCTCTGAATATTCTAGAGTAGCTGATACTGCATAGTGCACCAGGCAGTTTTTACTGCTGGATCAGATTCTATTTGCTTTAAAATTAGATACCTCCAGCCCAGGAGTGTGTTCCAACAGGCACTACTGCTGGTTCACTTGTGTGAGCGCCGTGCATGTGCACTTGGTTGATGCACGCTGCATATGCATGCACAGTCCAATTAAAATTATTCTGCACATGCGCAGAAGCAAAAAAACAAGATGGTGGCGCCTATGGTGCCATCCGGAGAACTGGTTCGTGGTGTGTGGATGGCCTGAGTTGCTGCCAGTTCCAGCAACCCAGGCCGCCAAGCACTGAGTTGCTACACTGTTCCAGCCCATTGTCTAATCCAGGGGTCCTAACACCTCTGGTCCACGCCCACTACCAGTCTGAAGCATATTAATAACTGGGCCACATGAGTGGCCTGCTGGGGCACACATATGTGTGCATGCATAAAGCCCAGTCGTGCAAGCATTGCTGGCCTGCCAAGGACCAGTTTGGTCTGGTTGAAGGCAAGAATTGCATAGAATAATGAACTCTAATAACTTGAAAACTCATTATAATGGTAAAAAATACAGCCTTGAATATTCAATTAGTCATTATCAAGATTATGCTAAGGATGTTAAGGTATAGCATGAATTGATGTGCAGTTGCTGAGCATGCTCTCTGGACACTTTGTGCCAAACTCTGCCTTCTAGTTTTACAAAAGATTTTCTCTGCAAATGGACTCAGAATGGCCTTGCCCTGGAACAGAATAATACATTTCAGATCAAAACAGACAGCACTAACCATTGGGAGGTTAAAAGATTCCACGGTGAAATGGTTTGCCCAGCTTTATTCTGTTTATATTTTTTTCAGCTAATTCTCAGGACTTTTATGAAACCTTTGATTTTTAGTTATTTATTTGGTTACTGGTGTTCGTATGTGTTGTTTCTTGTTTTTAAGTAGTAAGAGATTTTATTTTTTATCACTGTTTTACTTACTTAAATCTTCTTTATCCTAGCTGATTGTAATTCTTGAACTCAAAAAAGACCACGAGAACAGTTCCCTCCTAATGTATTATTCCTTTGGGATTTAAGGGAGGAGGAGAATGAAAAATTAAGGAAGCAGGAAACTGCTGAAAAGATGATGTCAAGCACAGGAAATCAGAAGTTCATGCAGTTCAAATGAATATAGGTTTACTGTATGCTAATGCTCTCTACAAGAATATGAACTAACTATGATCAAAGCCAATAGGAGGTAGATACAAGTCAACAAAATTCAAGGTGGGCCGGACTTACATCTCTTGTAGGCACAAAGGGACTTGAGACTGATAATGTATTTGACCCGTCCCTCGGGCTCAGTCTGGTCACGTCCTACAGATGATTGTGCAATGAAAGACAGGGAACTTTCACATACCCTTATTTGTACAACGAGGATTTTATGGAAATTTCACCAATTTTTTTTTCTCATTGGAAAATAAAACTTGGTACTGTGTATTTCTCACATCATTAAATGAGAATTAATGAAATGTTAAAGGCCTTGAACTGAGACATATAAAGAATGATTGCAGGAACTGGGTATGGCTAGTCTAGAGAAAAGAAGGACTAGGGGTGACATGATAGCAGTAGTCCAGTATTTGAGGACTGCCACAAAGAGGAGGGAGGGGGTGTCAACTTATTTTCCAAAGCAAGTCAAGAAACAACAGATGGAAACTAATCAAGGAGAAAAGCACATGGAATTAAGGAGAAACATCCTAACCATGAGGATAATTAACAAGTGGAACAGCTTGCCTTCAGAAGTTGTGGGTGCTTGATCACTGGAGGTTTTTAAGAAGAGACTGGACAGCCACTTATCCCAAATTGTATAGTCTCTCCTGCTTGAGCAGTGGGTTGGACTAGAAGACCTTCAATGTCCCTTCCAGCTCTATTCTGATTTGATATGGAAACAATTTTCAGCACAATACTATGTTATTTAAAAGTAATACAGTTGCATTTAAATTTTAAACATTCTCAGACAAATTGCATATTTCATGAAATTCCATGTGAGTTAAACTATGTGGTACAAAGTTAAACATGGAGTGGGGAGGGAATGGAGTGGTAAGGATTCATTTAAATCTGTATATTTAAATGTATCCTTACTACTCCTATGCAGTTCTTTAGAGTCAAAATATAAAAAGAGTAAATATAGCAAATACAAAATTCTGGGCAGCCTTTCAGCTCATATTTTGTTAACTTCTACTTTGGCAGGAATAGCACTTCTGATAGCTAGCTAAGAGTATTTCTACACATATTTTTGGAATTTTTTTCATACTATTCCATGCACAAGTCTTCCCTATCATAAATATTTTATTATTTATGTAATTCAATGTAGGTGCCACCTGACTCCAAATGATTCTGGCAGTTAACATATAATAACATAACAACCAGTAGAAACCAAACCAAACAAGAGTCAGTTACAATATACAGAAATATATAACCAACACACCTAACAAGAAACCCCATCCATCTTACTCGAAGGAAGAACAATCAAGTCTTCAAGGTCTTAGGGAACACCAAGAAGATGAGAACCATATGGATTTTATGGGTGTCTGTCAGAGGTGGTATTCAGCAGGTTCTGACCAGTTCTGGAGAACTGGTAGCTGAAATTTTGAGTAGTTTGGAGAACTGGTAAATACTACCTCTGACTGGTCCTGCTCCCATCTATTCTCTGCCTCCTGAGTCCCAGCTGATCAGGAGGAAATGGGGATTTTGCAGTAACCTTCCCCCTGGAGTGTGGAGGGAATGGAGATTTTACAGTATCCTTCCCCTGTCACGCCCACCAAGCCATGCCATGCCTACCTACCACAGAACTGGTAATAAATTTTGAATCCCACCACTGGTGTGTATGTGTCTTGTGTGTGTGTGTGTGTGTCTCATTTCAACGAGAAGAGGCCTTGATGAGA
Organism: Tropidonophis doriae; assembly: GCA_026931265.2. Classification (NCBI taxonomy): domain Eukaryota; kingdom Metazoa; phylum Chordata; class Lepidosauria; order Squamata; family Natricidae; genus Tropidonophis; species Tropidonophis doriae. The sequence goes on from JAPKID020001632.1 coordinate 12,962, forward strand.
TCTGTTACTTGCATTTTGTTAGAAGTTATTTAACTGATTTTTAAATAACCTTGTATGCACTGCTTGTCTGAGATTTCCCCACAGATTTTCAATAACATACAAGTCTGGGAACTGTTAAACCTATTTCAAAACCTTCATGTTTTCCTATAAATTCTTCATAGTTAATTTGAGGGGGGATTCAGATCTTGCTGAAATATCCAATCTCCTTTCAGCTACTTCACGAACTGTGAGTCATTAAATCCTAGGATATGTTGATATTTCTTTGAGCTGATTCTTCCATCCACCCACACAGTTTCCTGTGCTACTGACTGCTTCACAACACCAATACATAATAAAACCACCCCCACGCTTAATATCGTCAAAATGGTTTTTGACAAGGTTTCTCCCACTTGAAATTGCTAGCTAGAAGAATTTAGGTTTTTGTTGATGTTGTTGTTAAGATTTGCCCCTGCTTTTTAACAGTCACTTATGTTTGTTTTCAATTGCTAAAACAGTTGTTTAGAGGAGCCCATGATTGTCGCAAAAGTAGACAGAACAACAATTGCAGCCAGAGAAGTTAGAAGGGTCATAACATTTGTTCAACTGTGAAATTGTCTTCACCTGACTAATTGTAGTCCTAACAAATCAATTGTCCTTTGAGTCTTGTTAACAACTGTACAATTAAAAAACAACACAGGGAAAAATAGTACTAAATTGATTGGAAGTATGTTTAAATTTCTGCATCAGCCATGTTCACTTTTTCTATTTTGAAACTGTTGACAGTCCACACAAATACAAAGTATGCATTCGATTTTGCAGAAAGACATGGTCCTTAACCTTCTATTTTGTAATGGGTATGCCATTTTTGTTGGTGAACCTTTTCGGCACCGAGTGTCGAAACGGGAACACGCATGCCAGAAACCAGAAGAGCAGCAGCCCGGTGCACATGCAGACACCAGGAATATGATCTTCCAGTTTCCGGCACATGTATCTGCACCATCCAGCTGGCCTTCACGTGCTCATGTGCATGAGAAGACCAGTGCCCAGTGCACATACACACACTAGAAACCGGAAGATCATCTTCCCAATACACATGTGCATGTTGGAAAGATGATCTTCTGGTTTCCATAACTATAATGACAGTCTCAAAATCAGACTGCTTACAACCCTGTCAGATTATTTAAAGCAGCACAGGAAATTGGCAGACTCTTGTCTTGCATTCTGCTGAACAATTCAATAACCTTTCTTTTTCCCAATTTTAGCAGTTTCCTATGTTTTATTTGTTGGGGGATAGGATTGCATCATCATCTGAAGGACAGAAAAGAACCACAATCACTATATATACAAGTATGTTTGATGCTATTTTTTTCAAATTTATTTTATTAAAAGAAAAGTTGAAATGCAAAAAAAATGCAAAAATATTAAAAGTAAAAAACAAAAAATACGGAACATACAATACATTAAAAAGTGTATTTAAAAAACCCTCTACATAGCGTATTTTTCAGAGTATAAGATGCACCTTTTTTCCTCT
>JAPKID020001633.1:0-14470 GCA_026931265.2 Tropidonophis doriae
ATTCTGGTGAAACTCCTCTTTGAAAGGATGATCTGCAGGTGTGTGTGGGGAGATTTCCTGCACTTTGGCAGCAGCGTCTCCTCGCAGAGCTTCTTCTGATGTCTCATGTGTATGGATTTTAATGCCTTCTTTTCTTATTCTGTGGACAGAATTGGGAGCTGTGACTGTCACCATTAGGGAAGAAGGGCATGAGGCAGTTGGGTTGTGTTGCTTAGCCTCCAGCTTCTTTTGTAGTTGCAATTGGCTGCAAAAGTGACCGGCGTTTGCTAGAGGCAGAGGCCTGAGCAGCACCTGCGAATCAACTGTTTTGTGAATGGAGCAGCCCAGCTGATCCAATTAAGGAGCCAAGAAGCCCTGAGGTGACTGGGGAAGGGAAGGGCTGCCCCCTGTTCTGGCTAAATCTACCCCTTCACTAGGGCTTATTTTCAAGGGAGAGTTTATATTTTTTTGCCCAGCACAGGATTTATGTTAAAAAATAGACTAAAATATGGAATAAGATAAGCAATTTAATACAATTTGGCAAAACAAAGGTACTTTCAATTGTAATTTTAAAAAAAACCTAACTATTTTCTTGAAACAGTTAAGTTGTTATTGAATATATAAATTTTTCGATAAGTTTAAATTGAAAGAGATTACTTTATTGTCATTGTATATGTATACGTATTGCAATTTTATGTTTAAAGTAAGAAAAGTTAAATAGATTAGTTAATTAAGCTGTTTTTATTGTCTATGAAAACCAATAAAAAGCAATATATTTATTTCTGTTACTTCTCTTTATCTGTTTACCAGCCTCCAAGTAAAAGCTGGAGACTGAACGAAAAAAGGAGGAGGGGCAGAGACTCTTTAATCCCTCTCTACTCTGCAGCCTATTCTGAAGCTTTTTGCAAAAAGCTAAACATTTCTGCCCTCCAAATCACTATGAAAACTAACCTATGAGGAATAATCTTTCCATCTTGGTTTGCAAGGCCTGCAAAGCAATGTGGAGGGAAATCTTTTTCTCCTTTTCTTTCCTTCTTTACAGTTGCCTGTCTGTAATCTGCTTGTCAATGCTGCTAGGACAGTCTGCTAGATAATCTAATATTCCGAAACTTAGACATCTGATTTCATCTCTTAAATCCTGGTGAATTTACAGTTTTTCTTATCTGATATGCCAATTAAGAGGAAGAAATTGCAAACCCACAATCCAGTAAAAGCTTGTTTCCAAAACTCCTTTACAAAATATATTAAAAGTAATGCTAGCTCCATTATGTTTTTGTATTTGTAAACTGCACTATAAGAGATGAGTGAAATGTATGGATCAGGATTATAAGCATAGCTACTATGTTTACAGCTTTGCTTTTCATAAATGTACATGCTTTGTTTGTAAGAAAGTTAATCATTTGCAACTGTATGTGGAAAGGAAAGTTTGGGAAAGGAATGTCATATGTTAGAAGAATAGTCTAGATAGGATTTTGAGAAGAAGCAGGAGTATATGGTGTTGGAAGAAATATCCATCTGATTCAGTTGCAAGTGAGGAGAAAGACATTGGAAAAATGGAGACTGACTGGAAAGATGGTTTATTGATGGACAGGGCCACATGAATTTGAGGTCCTGGGCAACTGACCACATGGAGTAAAGATAGAGAGGTATTTATATCTTCTCTTGGGCCTTGTCCTTGAGCTTCCTGTTTTTGTGCAAGAAATGTATTCTATTGGGTTGTCAGACTCCCAGAGAGCTATGCAGAGGTCATAACTGATGTTGTCTGAGATAAGCTTGGTTGAACTTGCTGGATGATGCATTAAAGGGGCTTGGTTGTGCTTCTTTTATGTCCCTTCATGTCTTAATCCCATCACCCAGGAGCTGAAGATCTAATTGTCTTGTAGATAGGCTGGCCCAGTCCTGCTGGGGCTAATTACAAAGGTGGGGGCTGCTTTTCAAGAGCCTGTTTCTCTTTTAGGAAATATAATATTCTGCCTTTTTAATATTTCCTAGAATATTTCATTCTTCTAGGACAGTGGTCGGACGGCCCCTTAAGTGTGGCTCTTCCTAGGTCCTAGGAGAAGCGGCTCTTCTCAGCCAGAGAGCAGCACCTGGAAAAAAGGATCGCAGCACCAGCGCCACCCAACCATCTCCAGTCCCCGAAGTGCCCGCTCTCTCTCTCACCCAGCCACAGGCAAGAGTCCATGGCTGCTGCTGCCCCCAAGTCCTGCACCAACACAGCCTGCTGCTCCCCCCCCGCCTGAGGTTGCCTGGCAGGGGCATTGAGCAGGGTGACCAGGTCCGTCTCCACTGGCTCCCTCCAATGGCCACCATGGCACACGTTCCAAGGCTGTCTGCCACACAGGGCTGGGAGGGACGGGTGCACATGGCCCCCAGTTGGCCTCAGTAGCATTTAAGGTGGCCATGGCCTCTGGTGCAGAGTGGCCCTGCCACCAAACCCCTCCCCCCCCCGGCCTGGCTGCTGTGGGAGGACAGGCCCCTTGCTGATGGCAGGACTCCTTGGGTTCTGGGGACATGCTCTGGCCGCCCGGAAGGCCAAAGAGATGGCCGTAGCCTCCCCAATCAGCATGCTGGCCCCTAGGCCACTTCCTAGGGGCTGAGGAAGTTCTTCGGGGGTGAGAGAACCATGTCTTTGGGCAAGTGCAGAGGGCACAAGCTCAAGCCTGAAGTGGCAGCAAGCGAAGGCTCCCTAATGGGCGAATGTGGTGCGAAGGGAGGTACAGGGCTACTTCACTCCTGCACTAAGGGTCTGGTGACCATCCTCTTTCTCCCTCTCCCTCTCCTCTTGTGTAAGGGGAAGGATGACACAGCAAGGCCAGGGGATCATTAGAGGGGGAGGAGGATCACCTGAAAGGAGGCCTCCACCATGGCTGGCAATTGTTCCTTAGCAGATAGAGAGGAGGGGGGAGAGAAAAAGAAGGAGGAGGGTGGTAGAAAGAGGGAGAAAGAGAGAGATGGGGAGAGGGAGGGAGAGATAGGGAGGAGGGAGAGAGGGAGAAAGAGATGGGGAGAGGGGGAGAAATGAGAGAGGGAGAGGAAGGGAGATAGGGAAAAAGAAAGAAATGAAGGGAGGAAGAGAGAAAGAGATGAGAGGGAGAGGGAGATGGGAGAGGGAAAGAGAGAAAGAGATGGGAGAGGGAGAATGAGAGAGATGGAGGAGAGGGAAAGACAGATAAAGGGATTAGGGAGGGAGAGGGAGATAGAGAGGGAGAAAGAGAGATGGGAGAGGGAGAAAGAGAAAAGAGGAAAAGGAGGTGTGTGTGTGTGTGTGTGTGTGTGTGTGTGTGTGTATTTCCCATAGAAAAGAAAACCGCCACAAAACTTGGGAAGGCATGACGGGGGGGGGGAGACGGAGGGAGGGAGTAACATTGAGTTGGCCATGCCCACTCAGATTTTGTGGCTCCCAGTGTTTTGTTTTCTCTGGGAAACAGGCTCAAGTGGCTCTTTGAGTGTTTAAGATTGCAGGCCCCTGTTCTGGGAGATGGTTGGGTGCTAACTTTCTACAATAGTCAGTAATAAAATTTAAGAAAAGAGAATCAGGAAATATAAAGTTAGTTTATGTTATGTAGCAAAATTTAAGTGATTTTTGCATTTTAATTGACGTATCCTAAATAATGCATTTGGAATTACAAAGAGGAGAGTGGATGTTACTAACTGTGTGATAAACTTGTTTTCTTTTCTCTCAAAGCCAAGGAAAAGAAGGTAAATAAATTTGTGATGCCAGTTTGGTTTAAGGCACCAAACTAAAAAGTAAAGAAGGTGGGCTCAAGTTCTACCTTAGCCGTGAAAGCTGACAGGATGACTTTGGTCAAGTTATTGTTTCTTAGCCATAACAAAAAAGCCATGTTTTTGCTTTCTCTACCATTATTGCCTAATCTCTGTACTGTTTGCCTAATCTTTTGTGTTGTCTCCAAGACAAATTTACACTTCAGCCTCTCTTAATAATCCAATCCCAGGAATATTTGTTAATGTTTATGTTCATACTTATACCTGCTATCTTGTACATGTTTGACAAACAAACAAACAAATAAATAAATAATTTTTAGCATTGTTGATTCCATGTGGGCCAGTAAGGAAAAAATATATAAAGATATGTAATTTTTTCCCCTTTAACCTGTATTTTAGCTTTTTTTTAAAAAAAAAAATCCTAAATACGTCATATGAGCAGGTTTAGTGGGTTTCATTTTTGTCCCGTGACATGGCATCTGGTAAAGATGAAGATGTACCCACCCAAGTTTGCAAGATCTTATTCTGGGTAATTATTAAAAATTGGGAAAGTATAGTTCAAGTAAAAACAGTTCAACCTTTGCCTTAGAATATAGCTGAATGTAAATAGTCCTATCCTAGTATGGCAATAGGGCTAAGACTCAAGACAGGAGACTTACCAGATTCTGAAGCTGCAAACAGTTTAAATTAATTATAACACTGATCATTTTTAAAATATTCTTTTGACAACTAATTTGTATCCTACTGACCACAGGAGAAGAAGCTACTTTGAAATTAAGCCATCTTGAACCTTAATCAATGATTTGATGACCTCACCTATTCTATGCCTAGCAAGAGAATGCTTCCCCAAGAGAGATGGTTTGTACATCCCATATGTGAAAAGAAGAACTTGCTTTTTTGCTGGTGGACATAATTGAGAAAAATAGGTCTGAAAAATATCCAATAACATCAATATGGAACTTAAAATAGGCACTTAATAACAGATTTGAAAAAGTGGATATTCATTTGTAACTATTGCATGTTCTAATAGATGCAATTATTATTGATGAACTATGTATCCATAACGCATATGGGTAAAACAAGATCTTAAATGATCTCCCATTAAGTGAAAGTCCAGGAAAAACTTATGAAAGACTAGGCATGGCTGATTGTGAGGATTATCCCTTTTGGGATAATTAGCCTATAATTATTTCTTACTCCATAGAACATAGGATTGCACAATTTGAAGTACTATATGACTATACTATTGCTTTTCTTCTTAATGTTAATTAATGAATCTCTCTTCTTAAAGATCCCTTATGATCCCTTATGATGTTACAAATAAACAAAATGTATGGTTTTAAACGATGATTATGAGAAATTTTATATCCAAATATATTTTATTCTATTATACTATTTCCCACTTCCCTTAAAATATGAACAGAATGCACAAAGATCTGAGAATCACTGTCTCCACTAGATAATTGGCAGTCAAGCTGAAACAAAGTTAATCAATTAGAAATAGCAAACTTCCTCAAAATAAGTTATCCAGACCTAATCCACATATCAACGGATAAATTCTGCAAACACAGAGTTGATTAAATTAGGTCTCCCAGAGGAACTGCATGTTCACAAGATTAAAAATATGGTATCTACACACCTCCCCCCCCTCTCTCTCTCACACACACACACACTTCTCTCAAGTGTCACCCTAGAATTAGCACATAGACATTTTACCCTGAACATTTATATTTGTCCCAGACATTGTGACTGAAGCCAGAAAATGAAAGTGAAGGAGAATAATCTCATTCTTTTTATGAACTGGTACCCCTCACCTAGTTGAGGTTAAAGGTACTATACAAATTATATATGAAAATAGTTTTAAGAATTCAACTATCTTCTCTTAACATCTAGTTTTGCAACAATATTATAAATAGACTTATTGTGGGTGGAATAAGTATTGCAATTTAATATTAAAAATTCAAAGACTGCTGTACTCTTTCAACTCTCCTACTTGGATCAAAATAAGAAGCAGTTATTGATTACTGACATATGTCCTTTACAAATATTTGAAGTAAGAGTTGTTTTTAAGAGAGACAGGGGAAAAAAAGATTTTTGATCAATATGATCAAATATTTTGAAATTGTTCTGCTCATAAGATAATTGTTCAGATTCTTTTCTCCCCTTTCCCTTTCCTTTCCCTCTCTTTTATTACATTTATTGGTTAGTTCATATTATATAATTAATAGTGTTGCAATCATATTTTTTTGGTTGTGGATATTTATATCATAAAGTAAAAATAAGGCAGAACATGGGAATAAATCAACAAAAACTTTAAAATTGGAACAATTGGGAAACTATGGAGCAAATAAACTATGGAGCGGATCGGTCGGAGAGATGTATGGGGCAGGAGGCGGTCTCGTATGTAGCTAGGCCCCGAGCCATGGAGCGTTTTGAAGATGGTTGTAAGCACCTTGAAGTGCACCCGAGAGGCCACAGGTAGCCAGTGCAGCTTGCCAGTTCTCTAAACTAGTCAAAATTTCTGTTTCCCCAGAACCTGTAAGAACTGGTTGAATACCACCTCTGTTATCTACTTGCTTTTCTCTGTTTCAATTTCAAAACAGTGGATGCACGTTTCTCCATGTTTTTCAAATTTGATCTGAATTTTTAAGTCTTCATGATGTTCTATTAATGTTTAATGTTAATAGTTATGTATGATTTTTAATGACTTTCTTTTTACCTTTTTTATTTCTCCACAGTCTCACTTGCTTTTGAATGTATTTGTGAATGTCACTGGAAGAAACAAAAACAAGTCTTTAAATAATGTCTGGTACATTTCCTGTCAGATAATGTTAATTAAAACATTATCCGTTTCAAACTGAACTTTGTTCATTGCCCTTTGATTCATAAGAATGTATATGCTGCCCTAAGGTTATAATATTGAATATATAATACCCTACAGTTATAAACCTATCTCTCTATTTTAATAGAGGGTTTTATAGTTTTAATCTTTGTAGCACAGTAATATTTAATTTAATGCAGTTTTTAAATTGTGGATTATATTTATAGGGTGTGTATGTTGTTTTTTTTATTTTTTATCTTCTGTGCACTGCCCCGAGTCCCACTGTGGAGATGGGGCGGAATAAAAATATGATTAAAATAAATAAAAAATATCTAAGATAGTATAACTCATAAGAAGATAAAGCCACGACAGATCTCATCTAGGATCTACGTTCCCACAAAATTCAACCAGGAAAGTCCACAAACAGGACACAAAATTTAAAAACTCACTTAGTAGTATAAACCTTTTTGCATAAATACAAAGGTATTTCAGTTAAACTAGTTAAAGCTATTCATTAATGGCCTTTGTTATGTCCTCGACTTACGACCAGCTTCCATGCATGCATCCTCACTAGGGGAGAAGTGTTATGTCTTAGGTCCTCAATTTATGACCGGCCGCAAGTCCTTGTCATATGACTGACAGCTCGGCAACCAAGGGTTCGCGCCTATTGGCTAAGATGTGCTGGGCTGGAAACAGGCTTTTGCTGTTGTGCTATTGGCTGCCCTGTTTGACAGCGCTCGTATAAATAGCTGTCAACCAGGGTAGGGTGCTGAACTTGTACATAGTTGTTTTTGCTAGTGTTTCTGTTAATAAACTGCTGTTCTAGTTACCTCAGCTGTCTGATGCTCATCTGTCAGTCCAGTCTTTTTCACTGGCAATGAGGATGGGATTCTGATGGACGACCCACTCATCAGCCGTCTGATGCCTCATCTGTCAGCCCACTCTTTTCCTCACACTTTCTCCTCAGCGCCAGTACTTTGGCTATAGCTTTGCTCACTCACTTCGCACCATTCAACTCTACTACACAATCATGGGCCTGTTTCCTCAAGAGGTCCAAATGTTTCCTAACAACTACCATCAGCTTCCTGAGGAGAGGAAGTATAGTTTTTTTCTCAGCTCTTGCAGTCTGGATATGTTTGCCACCACAAGAACTCACCACTTGCAATCCACGCCTTATTGTGGGACACCTTAATTTCAAAAGTTAAAAACCTACATCTTCTTGCATAACCCGCCATTATGCATTTTGCCAATTTGTCCAGAAGGACACAGAGACAATTAGCCTGTTCCTGAAATTGCTCTGAAGAGCGGCCCATCCAGTGTGAGTTTGCAGACCTGGATGATTCACTGCTGGAACAATTCGTTTGCAGGGTGCACAACATCTGCCTCAAGTGGAGGTTGCTGATCCGCTCAGACATCACTTTACAGCAGGCTGTGGATGAAGCCAGGGCCAATAACTTTCAGACAGGTCCACAGCCGAACTCCAAAGATGCCAGCAACTGGCCATGCCACCTCCAAGAACTTGTCTCATTGATGAGCTGACCATTCTAGATGACCTTGAGGAGGACCAGGTTGATTGCCTCAAAGAGCAACCCAGTTGGATGGCTGCCCCTGCCTCAGGCTCCTGGCTGCTTGAGTTGCGGCGGCACCCATGCTTGCACTGCCTGTCCCTTTAAAACAGTGATCTGCTCCCGCTGCAATAAAAAGAGCCTCGCCCATATTTGCTCCGCTACCTTGCCATCTGTACCCCAGACTGACTAACGCCCCACTGCAGGATGCCAGCAACGCTGCCAACCACCTCCCTGAGATGATTGCTTCGCCATCTCCATGAAGCAAGACCTCCCTGCCACCTCGGTCAGCAAAGCTTCAGCTGACGCGAAGAAGATCACCATCTCGCTTCTCATCGAAGGGGCTCCATGCACGATGGAAGTGGACTCTGGCTGCTCCAGGTTCCTTCTCTCATGGGGCACCCTGACTGGCCTATGCCCCACCATCACCCGGAACCAGCTGACCCCAGTGAACTCAACCCTCAAAGATTACCAGGGGACTGAAATTCCAACCCTAGAACTGTGTGGGTGGATGATGGGAATTTCCATGGCAGACTTCCCATTTTAATTGTCAGCTTGCCTGCCAGCTCTCTTGGGCCTGGACTTACCTGGAGAGCTGAGCCAGCCTGCGGGTTGTGCCTTTGTGACATCACCTGGAGCTCCACTCCCATTGGTGAGGAGCTACCACAGGGACATCCTACCTCTTCATCCAATGAGCCACAACTGAAGTGCTCTGAGTGGGTCCGGCGTCACCCCACCTATTTAAGCAAGTACGCATGCACCACTTCCATGCATGCATCCTCACTGGGGGAAAGAAGTGTTATGTCCTCGACTTGCGATCAGTCTTAGGTCCTCAATTTACGACTGGCTGCAAGTCCTCGACATACAACTGACAGCCCGGCAACCAAGGGTTCACGCCTATTGGCTAAGACAAGCTGGGCTGGAAGCAGCCTTTTGCTGTTGTGCTATTGGCTGCACTCGTATAAATAGCTGTCAAGCAGGGCAGGGTGCTGAACTTGTATATAGTTGTTTTGCTAGCGTTTCTGTTAATAAACTGTGTTTCTAGTTACCTCAGCCATCTGACGACTCATCTGTCAGCCCAGTCTTCTTCAGCTTTCACCAATATCAATATGAGATTCCCATGATATCTGTTTCATTATGTAATAATTGTATTAAATACCTAATACTGCTTGCTGACAAGGACAAGCAACTTCAAGATTAACTGTTTTGTCAGCTCATGCTATGAACCGTTCATGCATTTAAAGATTCTGCACAGTATCTTAGTTGTACCATGCACTAAACTCTTCTGGTCTATGATGTTGTTCCTGGGATCTGTTGGAGCCACTCTTCCAGTTTATGATTCAAAGCCTTGGATATTCCTACTACCACTGGCATGACTTTAGCTTTTACTTTACACATCCTTTCTGGTTTCTCTTCAGGCTCTGGTATTTCTCTAGCTTTTCATACTTCTTCCTGATATTTCTGTCACTTGGCACCAATATATCTATCACTATTACAGCCATTAGGTCATTCTCTACTACTAGTGTCTGGTTGATTAGCTAATATATACCAGTCCATTTAGATCTGGAAGTCCCATGGGATTTTAGTCCTCTTATTCTCCATGACTGTCTGTGGAACCTCTTATTTAGACTTGGAAGGGTCTAGTTCAGTGATAGTTAACCTTTTTGTTGTTGGGTGCCAAAAATGCGAGCAAGTATGTACATGCTGACACTCATAATGCAAAGTGCCCCCCATTTGTACATCCATGACAACCCCCCCACATGTGTTGCACTGCTCGCCTCCAAGCTAAGCTTGGTATTTTCTCTGGGGGCCTAGGGGAGGCTGTTTTTGCCTTATCAAAGCTCCAGGAAAGCCTCCAAAGTCTGCTCCAGAGGCTTTCCTGAAATCTGGGAGGATGAAAATGGCCTCCCCCAGCCCTCAGGAAGGTTGAAAACCATCTAGCTGGTGCGCACATGTGCACTGGAGCTGACAGCTTGTGTGCAGGAAGGTATGGCTCTGCATGCCACCTGTGGCACACATGCCATAGGTTCACCATCATGGGTCTAGCTCATGCATTATGCAGATGTTTCTATACAATGGCAGCTTCTTGATTGGATCATTCAAGACTGATCAAAACTGAACAGAAACACAGCTCTCTGAAAACATAGAGAAGAGTACCACAAAGTTTAAGTGACAATCAGTCTGTGATTACTTAAACAGAAAGACCAATTGTTTCCTGGAATAGAGATCAGCATAAGATTTCTACAATCTTTGATGGTAATAAGATAAGAACATAAGAATAGCCTTGCTGGAACAGGCCACAGCCCATCTGGTCCAGCATTCTGTTTCAAACAGTGGCTCACCATTTGCTTCAGGGTATTCCCAAGCAGATGTTTTCACCTGCTTATGATTCCCTGCAAATGGCATTGAGAAATATCCTGCCTATCTCTCCAACCCAGACCAATAACAACACCAAAATTCACTGTACATTTTAAAGCACATGTAGGGGAGAGGGCGCGGTCTATAAATTTAAAATAAATAAAAAATAAATAAAGATATAATCTTATAAGTGAAACTGTTTTGAAATCATAGCACTAACTAAGGGGTTTTCAAAAGAAGGGGCACTATTCAGCTGAATTCATAACATAAATTAACATTATAAAGGAACATTTCAATATTTGTGAATTCTGTGTGTTTTGATAAAAAATCACTGAATTCACACATTTTCATTTTCACGGGGAATTTTGCTTTATAGCAGAATAAGGCACTTAGATTTTTACAATAAATAACTTTATATAGAAACAGAATATCATTAGTCACACTGCTGGGAAGAAAGAACCTGAATTTAAATGACATCAGCCTGAGGTCAACTTCGTTGAAAATAATTTGAATAAGATGTTCTCTTTTGCAATAATACTAAAAGGGGAAGCTGAAACAGCCAGTTAGGAGTTCATGGGCTCCTTTTGTGTTTTGGATATGTCCGCATATTCAGAGATTCCAAATACTTAAAGGTAAAGGTTCCCCTCGCACATATGTGTTAGCCGTTTCCGACTCATTTCAAAGCCGAAGGGCCAGCGCTGTCCAAAGACGTCTTTGTGGTCATGTGCCCTACATGACTAAATGTCAAAGACTTGCGGAATGTTGTTACCTTCCCACCAAAGTGGTCCCTATTTTTTTACTCTCATTTTTATGTGCTTTCGAACAGCTAAATTGGCAGAAGCCGGGACAAGTAACGGGAGCTCACTCCATTACGCTTTGCTAGGGATTTGAACTGCCGAACTTTCTGATCGACAAGCTCAGCATCTTAGCCTCTGAGCCTTAATAGTTATTTTACTGCAAATGTTGCATTGCTGAAAATTGGTTGACTAAGTCAAATGTGGCTTTTATGTGTCTATTAGTCAAAGGTTCACTTCTGTTCGAGCTAGTGGTAGGGAAGAAATAGATTTAATTTGAGTGATGGCATGAAAATCAACATTATATATTTTTTTCTCAATGCAATTAGGATTATTTTGAAGATTTATTTTGAAATAAATAACAAAAAAAAAATTAAAGTAAAGGCATCCAGATTTGCCCCGCCACAGATTAATTCCTCATGAATTTTGTCCTGGATTTTAAAATGCTAGATTGCTCAGCAAGAAGAGATAGATGATAATTCTCTTTCGCTCTTTTTTCTATTTCAGAATTTCTTTTATGTTCTCCATATTCAACTTCCCTATCTTTGCATTTCTGGATGAGGTTAATTAAAATTTAGATGGCATTAGGGAAGAATTAATGTGCAAATTAGAGTATAGTTAAATTTCAAGTGTCTCTTCACTTTGTAAATATTGGTTGAGACCAATAACAACAACAAAATTCACAGTACCTTTTAAAGCACATTTTAAGATATAATCCAATTAGAACGTCATGTTTGGTACTGCATTTCAAAAGTATCCATATTAAAAAATACAGAAACAAAATTTTGTGCTCAATGCAGAAAGAAAATAGAATTATATCCAAGAATACTTACAATTAAATTGTCTGCAACTATGTAAAGTTCAACTTGTTTTTCAGAGTTCAGGTATTCTTCTTCCTAAACAGAACAATCAACAGAAGAGTGTTTATATACATTGCTCTCTACAGCCAACAGCCATCAGAAAATTGCTTATTATATTCCCTCATCAAAGTCCTTGAAGTTGCAGAAATATTGGTTTTTGGAAGAAGACATTTATACAGAGGGAGATTGTTAAAACTTTAAGACCTAAAGCAGAGATGGCGAATCTTTCTTGGCGCTGAGTGCCCAAACTGGAACGCTCATGCATGTGCATTCATGTGCGAGCACCCGAGAGCTGGAAACCCAAAGATCAGTTGGGGATCATGATGGTGAACCTATGGCACATGTGTAAGAGGTGGCATGCAGAGCTCTCTGTGGGCATACAGAGAGGGGGGGCATTTTCAGGCCACTATTCGACATGAGAAATCCTGAAAAACGGCCTGAAGGCCTGAAAAGGGCACCCAAATTCCCTGAAACATGTCTCGTTTTTTAAACCAGATGAGCTGTTGGCAAGGGCACGTATGCCCACACATGCCATAGATCACAGAGCTAGAGAATGTATGATCATGTATTACTTGCTTCTTCCCATTATTCTATTTCTGTATGCTGGAGAAACATATATTCATACTTTTTCAGCAAAGTCAGAGAGTTCCTCTGTTGACCACAAGGTTGCCAATTCTCTTCTTGCTCTCTGACAGCTACTTTCTTAACTCTGCTACAAAAGATCCAGTTTGAATAAAGTGACCATGACCTGACATTGAGACTAGACTGCTCAGGTGAGGGTCACTATAAAATAATGAACCACCTAAGCATACTTTATATAAAACCATAACTTGCTGAGGATGAAGTATTTCCAGAAGCACTGAAGCTAAAAACAACAACAGCAGACTTCATAATCATTATTGCACTGTAACAACAACTTGTTCAAGTCTATCAAATAAAGGAAGGAACTACTATTTTGGATGTCATGTTTTGTCTTCAAAATTTTCTGTCTCCAACAATGGAGGAAAATAATGGTAACATGAGGATCATCTGCAACCAGATTCAATTTGTCTCTTTTAAACCAATCATTACTTCAATCCAATTTAGCGATTCAAATCAAATTGGAAAATTGAGTTAGGTTTATGTGTATTAGGTCTTATTAGACGTCTTGAAACATTTTCAATCACTTTCTTCCCTTATCCCAATGCTTGCATAAAAAAGACATCCAATTTGATCATTTGATTAAATTTTTTAAACTGTTTCAGAAAGTTGAGATGACTTGAGGATTCATTTGAAACCATTTTGATCCAAATGTCAGAACTAACTTCATGTGACCAAGGAAAACAATATAAACTTGGAATATGTATTTTCTGTTCAACGAGCTTCCACATTTTCTTCTGCAGAATGGCTAAAATAGATTTTTAGAAACAGGGAGGTACGTTTTCTTTTCTTTTACCATTTAGAAACCTGGAAATGCCTCTATGTTCTCAAACCATGTCATATTCTTGAGGGTTTAATATGAGACTTACTTCTTCTGGAGTATCAAATTTCCTGGAGGTCATTGTGATAGGCTCATCTGATTTCCCAGAAGAATTGATTGCTCCACAGGTTTTAGGGGTCTCATCCTCTTTGTCCAGACTGTCATATTTGAAGACTGCATGTGCTTCATTGTGATAAGTCTTCAAGGGTTCAATAACGTACATCTCACCGTTAATCTTGAAATACCCACTGTGGAAACAATGGTAGACTCTTTATGAAAAGGGTGATCAGAGATAGATAACCAGGAGAAATTAATATTTGTAGCTCAGGGGTGAACTGAACTGATGATGTTATCTAGCTGGATAGTGAAATGCTGACAAGGAAACCACTAAGATCAGGGAGCACCTAAGACCCCTCGGTGGATAACCAATTTTTAAACGATCAGGGTCAACATCTCCTGTGGTTTGGAATCACTTCTTAAAACTCAGCAATTTTTATTTTCTTTCCTTCCTTTGCTACTCAAAAATACAGCTATGATCAGAAAAATAGAAGCAATTTCACATTTTCAGTACAACCATGGAATGTTTGTATAATATTTGCATGGTGATAACCTTGTACAGGATCCAACACAGTATATTTCCTAGGGTTTACACAAAATAGAGAAAGTTCCTAGCTGTGCAAATGTAAAAATACACTGCCTGAAAGATTAAGTTTTTGTGTAACCCTTTATTCTCATAAGGGTGAAATAGGATATAAAGTGTTTCACCCATATACCGTATATATTGTTGTACACACCATCAATCATTCTTTATTCAGTCATAGGCCAACATATAAGCCCTCGTCATCTCCCGCCTGGACTATTGTAATGCTCTCTACATGGGGCTTCCCTTGAGGTGCACCCGGAGGCTC
>JAPKID020001634.1:0-14469 GCA_026931265.2 Tropidonophis doriae
ATTTATGAGGGGGGCTTTGTTCACCACGGACCTGGCGTTAACAAACATCAACCTAGGACCCCGGCTCGGTAAACCTCAACCGCCTGGACCTCGAAGGGAAGGCGGGGAGCCGGAGCGTGGGACCGCCCATAACCAGCGGCCCCGTACTTCCGAACTATTGCAGCATCCCCATGTGATCAGATTTCAGTTGCTTGGCAACTGGCATGTATTTATGACAGTTGCAATGTCCCAGGTTCATGTGATCACCTTTTGCAATCTTCTGACAAGCAAAGTCAATGGTAGTTTACTATGTTACTAATGTAACAGCTGCAGTGATTCACTTAACAACTGTGGCAAGAAAGGTTGTAAAACATGGCAAAACTCACTTAGCAACTATCTTGCTTAGCAACAGATGTGTTGGGCTTAATTGAGGTCATAAGTCAAGAACTACTTGAACATTAATCCAAATTCCACTAAATCAGAGGTACCAATGATAAAAGTTTATACAATGCTATACAATGGAATGTAGCTGCAAATTCTCTTCTAGCAAGATGCAGCTCCAAGTTCTGTCATGCCAGCTTATGTTGTTACATGGCAGCCAAGAAGCTGCCAAAAGGGCCCAAAAAAGGCCAGGTGGTGTCTGCAATTGCATGATCAAAGCTTTTTATGCAAATGTGATGCATGCAAAAAAAAAGTGGGGGGAGCAAGTTGTGCTGGCACAATCTGGATTTTTTAAAATCTCTACAGATGCTGCATGGCAATAACTAAACTTCAAGAAAAAAATGAAAATATCTTTCAATGCATCTGTTTCTGTCTCTGTGTCTACCCTATATGCAAAAAAGACGAACCACATAACTTAGTTCCTGTTTTATCAGAATTAGGGGCCACTGACAATGTAGTACTTGTAAAGATGGTTTCTTTTTTCTTCTTTTGCCTTGCTTTGCTTACCTTCTTGCTTTCGAGTCAGTTTTTGACTCCTGGTGACTACCTAACTAGTGCTTGCAGTTTTCCTAGCAAGGGTTCTCAGAAGCGATTTGCCATTGTTTGCTTCCTTGAGCTAAGAGAAGAGTGACTGGGCCAAGCTCTGACTTGCTATATTCTGGCAGTTCCTATAAAGACAGACCCTGTGGAGTCTGGACTCCAAATCTCCTTTTCTTCTCCTCAGCCTGTCCTGGTGAGGAGGGAGGGTTGCTAGAAAGTACAATTTATTACTTCTTGGAATGTCAGTAATTGTTTTACTATATTTTCCTTCAGAAAAAAAAAACAGACCCGAAGTTATTTCCTTTAAACTTAGTAGACTGTTAGCAAACCTTGGAATAAAAAAGGCATAATCAGAGAAAAGTCTCAACAATCTGAAACAAAATGGGATAGAGGTAACAGTATACCTGGATGATGCTTGTGTTTCATTGCTTTTTATATATATTTTTATGAGACAGGGAATGATTAAGGATAGTTGAACACATGCCACTTTTTTTTTCTTCCTAACATCCAGGGACTTTGCACAAAATTCCCTCCTCAAATCTAAATTTTATCTTCTAAACCAGGAATAGCAAAATGTACCCATTGGGCAGCCCGGATCTCTGCAGAAGTCTCTCCTGCTCTCTCCATAAATCACTTTGCTTTTCAGAGGAGACTGATTTATTTTGAAGAGAATTCAATGTGTCTCTGTCCATATATGCACGTTGATACAGGGATAACATTTTGTCTGCTTTTTGAAAGATTTAAGGTTGTAACCCTATGCAGTTTTAAACAGTGGACAGTGCTTGGAAATATGGTGTTTGTATTCAGATACAGACATACAGACAGACAGATATTTCATTTAGCCTCCTCTGAAACACTGTTATGGCAGATTTGGGCTCTTTTGGCTCATTTTTGGGGGGGTAAATAAAACTTCCTCAGAATTTACACCAACTAGTACACTATTCAAAAATGTCACATTCTGCTACCCTATCTTGTCAGCTACACAATTTCCATAATATAAATATTTCATATTCTCTACTATGATATTGGCAGCTATATCTGAAATAAAGGGAATTGTGCTTTCAAACAGTTGTTGAACATGAATGTAACATTATCACGTTTTCTTTATGACTACATCTCCAGGCTGAGACAGGATTTACCAGTTGAATTTCTGCTGGTTGTGCAATTCTTAAAGGCGCTTAGCTTCTAGAAGGAGAAGAAAAGCTGGAAAGAAGATAGATAATGCAGGCAAGTAGAAAGATTGTGAAACTACCTACTGTCACGTAATGTTTGCAAAATCTTTACTCTGCACTTCCAAGAGTTCTCTGTGCCATACAAACTTTCCAGGCACAAACCTTATGGTCCCTGTACTGATGAGTTTGCTCTCCTTCTCAAGATACTTTCAAAGCCCCAAATGGCTTGTCTCCTACATATTTGCAGGGTCATCTTTCCAGGCATGTTTCAACCCATCCTTTGAGAAGAGATGCTGAATGCTCCATCACATGAAGTCAAGAGGTTTGGGGCTTGATGATGATGCTCCTCTATGGTTACCTCAATGATGCTCTTTTTTGATGCTCCTCTATGGTTGCCCCTTGTCTCCTGAAGTGTAAGGGACCTAACTTCCTGGTCTTCAAGACTTCCTGGTCTTCGGAGTACTTAAGCTCTGTTTATTTCCTCAGGCATTTGTGCTTTTTATGGCCTCATAATTATTTCTTAAATGTTCATTTTGTTTTTATATTTTATTATATTCTTACAATCCACCTTAAGTCACATGAAGTGGGCAGTACACAAATCAGTAATAATGGAAAGAAATAAAACCTCTGACAGCTTGTGGCGAGCAACGTCTTCTGGAGGGAATATACAGTTTAAATGCTATCTTCAAAGAAAGACTGATATCTGATGCATTATTTTTGAAAATTAAAGGATTCTAAAGGAGAAAAATATTAAGATTAAGATAACCTGAAATGGATATGAGCAAGTGTTTTGCAAATACATTTACTATGGAAAATATTTTGAAAATGTATTTCCATTTCTTTTATTTATTAATTTTGTAATTTTTATATCCCTCCACAATCTGAAGACTGAGCAGCATACATCAGACTGAACCTATAAATCAGCTTGCAACATTTAGTAGATTCATTGACACATCCCAAAATGGATGATGGCATTCAGAGTTAAAAATGCCACCATATTGCTAAGAATACATTTTGGCTTTTTCTTGTTAAGACCTGGACAGGTTGCAAGCCTAAGCAAGTTTTTATACTTGTAATATTTGTGCAGAAAAGAGAGTCTTATTCCATTTTTCCTTTGGCTATCATAATGCAGTGTCCATCTGTTGTTTACCATGACTTGGTAATTAAATCTGTATTGGTACAGGTGTGATTTATAAATACTACCCAGAAACTATGCTGTAAACTCAAATTGTAACTGACAGCGTCATTTTATGCTTGTTTTGATGCTCACCTTTCCGCGAAGCTTTCTTTGCGCTTTCCTCGCTTCTTGTAGTGAAATTATTTCATGTTGTCATTTTTCATCTCACTGGAATGTTTTGGAACCATCAGAATCCCATAACTCTTTCCTGTAAGATAGAACATTCATTGATGGGGGAAGGGCTCCAGCCTGCAGGCAATCCAGATGCAGCTCTCTCTGGATTGTTCCAGAGGCAGCCCACGAGCTGAGCTTTGTGTGGTGATTCCTTTTAAATCCCTCTCTTTGTTTCCTCCCTCTGCCAGGAACAGAAGTGCTAAACAAAGTAACTTGCTTGTATGGTACATTAGAGACAAAGAGCACTTAATAGCACTGTGGCTTAATCGTGAATCAGCTCAAAGGCTACCAGTTAGTCTTCTGGGTACAACTGAACTTACAGCTATGGATCCTCTACAGGAAAAGTTGCATACCTTAACTAAAAAAAAAACCTGTCTCACAAAAAAAAGTGTATAAAGTTTTTAGGAACAATATAACTTTCCTTTCTGTGAAATACTTAGATAGTCTTCTTTTAGCTATCTTTTGCAGTTGAAACCAGTCCTTGAAGTTATGACCTTTGCAGGTCTATAAAGCCAAGGAAAACTGAAGTAAGATCATAAGCAGTTACAGTTCTTTCAAGTTGGCTTAACAACTAAGTTACTGATTGTAATTGTCCCGATGGCAGTTGTTAAACAAGGACTACATGCACATATTCTAGGAGGGCAGATAAGTATTAATATTCATTCCTGTCAATTTGCCTGCACTTTGAAATCAAAACTGTTGGCCCTTCAATAGGAATTACAAGGCAATTTCTCCAATGTCTCCATGTCTACAGAATATGTTGCTAAATGGGACCCATCAGGCTTAAAGCAAACAAGGTTTAAGGAAAGCCCTGAAGACATATTTGGTCCATCTAGCCATTTCTTCCTTTCAATTTCATTGGATATGCAAAAGGATAGGCTGTCTACAAAATGACCAGCACCTGTGCTGCTCTCCTGCCCCTTTAAGTCCTCTCGCAGCCAGTGGAGCAATTGTTGGCTATAAAAGCTGATCAGCTGGGTGTGGTGGTTGATGTATGGGAGAGAGGGAAAGGAGGTTGTGTGTGGTTCCTGAAACAGCCTAAAGTAGATAGAGCTACGATTCTCCAGCAGTAGGACTCATAAGAAGTAGTAGTTGGAGGAGCAAGAGGAAGAGGCATAGTAGAAGTGGGAAAGAGTGGAGTAGTGAGTACTAGCCTCTGAGTGCTTGTGTTTGTGTTGCCACTACCTGTTAGTAGTGTTTAGAGCATACTCACTTGTGTACATGTGACAACTGATTGGGATAGGCAAAAAAGATAGGAAACTTACACAAGTGGGCACCAGCACAAAGTGGCTTAAAGTTAATGAAAAGAAAACTAGCTTTGGCTAAAAAGAAGAGGGCTGCAAAAGCAAAGGAGTTTGGGCCTTGCAGAGTTCAAACTTTGCAGAAATTAGCCAGTATCCTGCCTGCTGAAAGTAAACTTACCAGAGCCTTCTTATAACAAACATGGAAAAGGCAGAAGAGACAGATTCCTCCTTCAGCTACTACTTTGGTGGAGGCAGATGTCTGTCTATGGTAAATCCAAAGTAAAAGGTAGACCAGCCTGAAATGGAGCTAGTCACTGATACTTGGACCAGTATTATTGCACAGCTGATAAGGCAACAGCAAGAAGAAAGGCTGAAGTTAATTAAAAGAGGAAAAGAAGCAACTTTGGAGGGAGAAAAGGAAGATGGGTTGGAATGGCAAAGAGGCAAGAGTTTAGGGGGCTGATAGACCTACTTAAGCATATTCAGCTCTAAAGTTTTCAGAATGTGTAAAGTAGAGGTGGTCCCAAAAATATTTAAATTCCCAAGGAGTCAGAGGAAAAAGAGTAGCTACCTCTTGTAAGTGGCCTGAGAGTAAATGGATGGTCTGACCCTACCCCATATTTAATGGGAAAGGCTTTCAGAAGCTTATAGTATTCTTCCAGTGAAAGAAATAGTGGATTACTCTCATGTGAAAGAGAGAATCATATACTCCTTACACCTATAAGCAAAGGTTGAAGAGCTACACTTATGACAAACGTGAAGGGATGTGTGAATTGTGAGCAACATTTAAAGGGGAGAGAAGAAATGGTTGAGGCCAGACAAAAGAAGCAAAGGAAAAGTGATAGAGGAAGTAATTCCAGAACAGTTTCTACATATAGTCCTTACTAAATTGAGGTTTTGGGTGTAAAAACAGAATCGGACCAAAGAGTAGTTAGATTGTCTAAGGTCTATATGGCAGTTAAAAAAAGGTCAGGATATTAGAAAAGATTCAGAAAGAGAAAATAAGTAAAGAAAGTAAGAATATTAAGGAGCTGGAAGAGAGAAAGGTGAAAGGAGTAGAGAAGACTTTAGCTTCTGCCCAAACTAAAAAAGCCTCGGGACATCATAGTAGTTATACGTGTGGGAAAAGTGGCCATTTGTCCAAAGACAGTAAAAGCAAGGAAAAAAAAGATTGCAGTAGAGCATCTTTGAGAAGAAAAAATATATTTGAGATGTCCCATTGGTTAAACTCCAAGTACATGCAAGAGGGAATGGAACCAGGTAATGGTGGTAGGAGTCATTCCTAACTTGCCATGTAAACTAGTAATTGGAACAGATTTTACACTTACTGAAGGTGGTACTCAAGAGGGGGAAAACAAGATTTGAAAAAGAGGCTAAGATAGTGGGAGTAACTACAAGGGTCCCATGTAAGGCAAAGATGAGAATGGAGCATAAGTAGGAAGGGAAGGAACCTGGGATTATTCTAGCCATCTTGATTTAATACAAATAAAATGTCCTAAAATGGAGAAAGTGGGATAGTAGTAGCCTCTGAGTGCTTGTGTGTGTGTTGCCTAGGGACTTATGTTGTGTGGGTTTTTGGAGTCCACTGCTTTGAGTATATAAAAGAATCCATGACACTGTTAATATTTTAACGTTCCCTGGCTGTTTTAACTGCCAAGGTGTGAGTGAGCACAACCCTTCCGTGGGGCTGGCTTCAATTTTTCTTTTTAGTATTGTTGAGTTTGCTATTGTAGGTAGATTTGGAAGGCTGAAAGCAAGCTTCTATTACATTTTTCTATCACCCATTTTACTACCACCCATTTTACTACCAAGTGACCATATTATCAACATACTGAAGCAGCTCATTTCCAATATAAAACAGATGGGTAAACAAATTAACATGACAAAAGATTCTACACTGTTCAACCAAGTAACATTTTCAGACCAATGGGGGAATATGTATCCAAAGAACAAAGTAAACTTACAGCCAATTTGCAGGGGGGGGAGAGGAGAATCAACAGAAGCATTATATGAATAACATCACATTAGGTGCAGATGATGCATTTGAATGATGTCCTGATGCTGTACTCCATGCAAGTTGAAAATTCCTCCATGACTTATTTCTTGAGTAGGCACAAATTGGCACTATTGAGAAGCTTATTTTACATGGTTTCTCTTTTAAAAATCCTTATTTACAAAAGGATAATGAAGTGTGGGTAGTAGACCATGTCTTGGGCAGGAAACTCCTTATTGACTTATAGAAGCAAGATTAGCCTTTCCTAATTGTGCTTTCTAGGAGATGACCATCCTCTTCATCATCTCCCAAGACTATGCTACAAAGAATTAGGACAACTAAAGTCCAAGTTATCAGAAGGCATGAGATATGAGGGAAGGCTGAATGAGATAAAGGGTTGCAAATATTCTGTACTAGTTTAGTTTAGTTTATTTCGTATTTGTAGCTAAATTCCCTAAAAGTGTGAAAATTCCCACCTCATTACTAATAGTTGCAGTGTTCATATTACTAACTTGGCAAAAAACACCAACCTCATTGCCAATATTGGTAATTATTCTAAAACAATGATATTACTAAAATATTTCAATGATTTTCCAAATTTAAGGTAGAAAACCAGTAACTCTGCAACTTCTTTTAGCATGGGATCTTTATTTAATAGTTTTTAAATATAGGTATTTATATGTATGTATTGTTTTAAATTGCCTGTGCGCTGCCCTGGGTCCTTTTTTAGGAGAAGGGCGGGGTATAAATAAAATAAAATAAAATAAATAAATAAAATAAGTGTTAGAAATGAAATCAACTCAGTTCCCTGAAATTATTTACAATAAAACCATCCGTGATATTTTGCTGCGGATAGGCCAGAACCCAGCCATGTGTAGCTTATCTCAGGTTTGTTAGTTTTGGAAAGCTTCATAAGATCTTTATTCACTTTTAAAAATATTTTTCATAATATTTGAATATTGACATTTTCAAGTATATGGTTTGTCTCAAGCTTTTTAGTCTACAACATTTAAATTCACAATGTCACACAAAGGAAGTCTCTACAACTATCCCTTATTTGGATTTTATTTGTTTTGATTTTCATTATACAATTGTGTGTGCATAGTTACTCATTAACTAAATTTGATTAGTTAATCCCACAATATTCTGTATGTAGTCTAAGTTATCTACCATTCCTAATATTTTTCTAACTAGGAGTTCCAGATATTTCTTGATGTCTTATAGATAGATGCACGAAAGTGTTCTCCTAGTGCACTAATCGGAAAAACAGTTGAAGAGAAATTCTATGAAAAAGGAGTGATACAATACCTGCTATATAGATATTCTGGATGATATAGTAATACAAATTTCCATGTAGATTGGTACAAGTGAGGTGTTAACAGTAGGCTAAAAGATTTTAATGGTACATGGGCACATGAAATCCCTGAAGAGAGTCTGAGTGTTTGGCTACTTGTTCACCCTCAATTACAATTAAGCATCTTTAATTGCTGCCCACAAATATTACTATATAATATATAAATAATGTATAATATAGAAAGCTCCTGGATCTTTATTTGGATAAAATGGGTTACTTTTCAATTCTAATACTGGAATTGAAGTAAGAAAAATAAGTAAAATGCCATGCTTTCAAACTTTTTTCTGATAGACGCCAGCTGAGGATTTGGGTTTATATTCCTGAATCAGCAGGGTGTGGCTTCCTTGAGTTGTGGAAACTCCGTAACAGATTTATGGGGAAACATATACATTTTAAAAGAACATTTAATTTTCATTTGTTTAAATTAATGCAACATGAAAAATACAAGTGAACAATTCGAACAAACTTCACTCTTGAGGCAACACAAACATTCTGCATTTCCTTTTATACATTATCCCTTCATTACAACTTACTGGCATTGTAATAATCACTCATTCCATTGATTTTATAAATAAATATTTTAAAAGTAGATAACATAGATTAAAATATGGCACATCTTCATATATTTACCAAATGAAAGTATTCATTTGTTGGATTAGATCCCAGTTTAATACAAAAATCAGCATATTAAAAATGTAAAATGTCTTTACAATTCCAGGAAAGGAACTGTTAGTTTAACAGAGATCCCCATAAAAGGCATTCCGAGTGATGTAATTGTAATGCTTTGTCATTCTCTCCAGAATTCCTTTAGTTCCTATGTATATGGTAACCATTGAGTGCCCAGTTTTGTACTTCTCCACTGCTGAACAATGCAAAGAAAATAGCTCCAAATAAGTTAAGGGCAGAAGCAATATAAAACACGTTCCGCCATTCTTCTATAGTGTTCTGGTAAAAGAGGAATACAAAAGATGAATCAGTACAGCAGGATGATGCTCAAGAGTGAAAAATGCTTTCCATTAAGATAGTCATTCAGTATCCTCTTGCAACTTTTTGTTTCATCTTTTTCATTCTTAATCTCATTCTTAATTTCATTTATGCTTAATATTAGATGTAATTAAACTACCGTGTTTCCCCCAAAATAAGACAGGGTCTTATTTTCCTTTGACCCCCCGCCCCCACCCGAAATAAGTGCTTGGCCTTATTTTGGGGGAGGTCTTATTCTTTTTGAGGTGCAGGAGGCGGCGAGCATGGTCACCTCATGACTGCTGCTGCGTTGCAATATTTTCAGAAAGGGCTTATTTTCAAGGGAGGGCTTATTTCAGCATATGTGCTCAAAAGCCCGATTGGGCTTATTATCTGCTGAGGTCTTATTTTGGGGAAAACAGGGTAGTTAACACCTCAGCAATTTGCAACTTTCTTAATAAGGGGAAGGAGATTTATAGTTTATAAAGATTAGTACAATTGAATTCACTAATATTTGGTGTTTGTGCCAGACTATTATATCTAAGTAAAATTATCCACACTCGTAACTTCTCTCCAAACAGCTGTGTTGTTCTCTTCTCTTCTGTTTTATTTTATCAGCCTTGAGAGTTGAATTAAGGAGGAATAAAGTATGAGAGTTAAGACTACCCATTGAACTGCATGGCTGAATGAAAATTCAACTTCGATTTAGGCATATGAGGCAATCTGAAATTGCATCAAAATGATCACAGGTTCATACTGACATCATGACACAAATTCCACTCTTGCATACACGTGGCTTACACTCTCTTGCTGTTAAACAGTTTTCTTACTACAATTTGTGATATCCTACCATTCTGCCTCCACTGAATGAAAGCAGGGGGTGGGGGTGGGTTTCCTGTTTTGGTACCATTATTTCAACTGAAAGGATTTTAAAACATCTAATCTTAAAAAAATAAATAAAAGCTGCCCATCTTCCATGAGAAAAGTGGACTAGTCAGTTTGGCCAAGATTAAAACTGTAGTTTCAAAAGGAATCCTAGAAATGAGTTTGATAAAAACACAGAAAAATTGTAAGCTTAAATATGAATTACTAGTGAAGACAGCTGAGAAGAACCAAGAAAAGCCTACAGATGATGACTAAAGAAAGAAAGGAACTTGATAAAAGTTGGGGGGGGGGGACTACGCACACAATTGAATACTTTGGGCTCACTCTTCAATGCGTTGCTTGTAAGTTTCCAGTAATTCATAACTGGAATAATAAAATGCATAAAGAATCATGTGAATATTGATAAAGCTAAGGCATTTTAATTAGCATTGCATTTTTATTTAACAATGAGATTTCACCACTATACAGAAGTTTTAGCCAAATTTGCTTCCACCTACTGCAAGAACTTGGTGCAGCTGCTGTAGTTAATTTGTTAACAATGTAAATTAGAACTTTCTAAGCACATAGACAAAGAGCTAGGAATAATTAACAATTATTTTAATTCCACGGTTAGGTTATGGCTACTGTTTGGCTTAGGCAGATTCTACTCTGTCTTGCTGAACTGCAACCTCAGGCATAATTAGCAAGAAATTGGAAGAAAAGGAGGGTGTGAAGATTCAATCATTTCTCTTAGAAAAAAGTGTAGATATCACACTCTGACTCTTGTTCAGGAACAAGCTCCAAATTTAAGTAACCTCAGTTTATTGACTTAGATAGCACTACAATGTATGTAAATGGAAAATAAGAATTAAGTTAAGATTTAAATGAGCTCATATTAGGAAGTACCATTTATTTCTGATTTAAAGCATTATTCTAGAGAACTGGAAAAGTGATACTTGAAAATTAGATTTATCTTTTTATCCAGGCCGGGTTGGCCTGATGTCTCTTCCCTTTTTAGCCAATTTTAATACGTTGTTTACTCTAAATTTTTAGATGGGAATTTTTAATTAAATTTGTTTATAGACAGGCCCTGATTGATTATTTAATTAAGTTTTAGAATGGTTATTTATTGTATTGTGTGTTTTAAAATGCCTGTCAACCGCCCCGAGTCCCCTCGGGGAGAGGGGGCGGTCTATAAATCTTAAATAATAATAATAATAATAATAATAATTTGTGCAAAACAAACTAAGTTGGAATTTGGCATATTTTGTCCAATTAAGCAAAAGGAAAAAGCTGTAATTATATAATTTATGTGATGTTTATTGCATACATAAGCTATAGTCAAAGTTAGAACTTTAAACCTAGTTTCTAAAGATGCTTAATAATACAAATTGAAATGTAACTGATGTTCCTCCAGTATTACATTGAGAAATAAATGAAGAATTTTTGAAGCTGCTTAGTCAGTTACAAACTTGTAGCTATATGGCTTCTTTTTAAAAAAAAATGGCAAAACATTATTGTGAATATATAGGAACATTCTTCAGAGATCTGGCCTATATGTATTTTTAATTACTATTTTGAAATCATGTTTCCTTGTGCTGTGCTATCTTCTGATAATAGACTATCCTAATTTTACTTAACATTTACTTAACTTGGTTGCTGACTTTGGGAGTTACTATGCACTGCTTTGTGAGAAGAATTATTTTAAAATAAGAGATTTGTATTGGGGAATCTCAGAACAAAATGTCTTTGCTAAAATATATTTTTTACAGAGTTCTGTCAAATAGAATATTAAGGGAAGATAAATAATTGGCTGTATTTATTTATTAGTATGTAATTTAAGACACAAATCAATGTTATTTTCTTGAAAGTATCTAGACAGATTCATGTGATTTTTAAAAGTAACAATGTGCAATTTAACAGTGCCCATTCCTGGAATATATTTCCAATTTCTCAGTTGGCTTACAATCTTAGAATTTTGTGGTGATTTCTTATCAATCCCTAATGCTCAGCTGTTTGATATCAGCAAGGGAATACAGTTATTATTCAATTAAGAATTTACGTGAGACTTTTTTTTTTTACATTTCTAAAAATAAAATAAGTGTGACTTACACTGTGAGTCAGAGCCTTAGCAACAAGTGGTCCTACCATTCCTGGAATAGTACCAAATGTATTTGTGATTCCAAGGAGGATGCCGGCATAGCTAATAGGAGAAAACAAGGATCAGTCTTTGGAACTTTCCAGTTCTCAATTTTGCAATTCTTTTCCTGCCCCTTTAGAACCAGATTAAATTATATGTGCACTTCCACAACAGAGGAATTTTCTCAACAGCAGTCCAAGCATTTTGGCATTCAAACCCTCCTGACAGACTGAAACGGGAGATGAGAAAGAATTTCACACATGATTCATCCACTTGTCTGCACAGGATTAGAAACGCTTCTCGTGTGTCCAAGCTTCTTACGATATTAGCATGGGGATTCCCACTGCAAATTAAATGGTTTTCCTCCAACTTCATTTCATCTCAGACTTGACAGCTAAGACAAACTATATTTTCCAACAGCATTGTTATTTAATAAATACACATATACAGTAGATGCCAATGGTAAGCATCCTGCAAATGTTAAGGACAAAGTCTATCTCAAAACAGCTCAGTGTAGCATTTCCCCCCAGAAAAAAAAGATCTTCCACCCATTAAGAAATGTCTTAGTTGCATAACATCTACAACTGGCCCTTTTCAACAACTATGCCATTTTACAAGAGAATCTCCATATACACACAAAAATTGTCCTTTTGGGAAAATATATGAAACAAAGGGTTATAGCTTGAAGTTAAGTTTGAAATGACTGCAGCAGATTTATTTATCAAATGTATTTGCCACTCCAGAAAGTTAAAAACAACAACACATGTCCAGTATTCTAGGGAATGGAATGGCATATGATCCTATCTGTGTGTAGTGAGGGAACCAAAACAAACACCCTCCCTCCCAAACACACAAAACCCAAATGGATCAGGGGAACATTTGATGATCCAGGATGATGCTATCATTATGAGAACTGTGACAAGTAAAAAGGACGAGGACTAGCAGCTGTATACATCTGCTTGTCCACCAGCTCCAGACGGCAGTAGTGGTAGGGGAAAGGAACAACAACTTTTATCTATGGAAGGTTGGAGGAACCATGTTGGGGATAGAATACTTTCCATTCATAACAAATATTTCCCCCCAACTTTTGTTTCCCTGTATTTTTTTCATTCACTTTGGCAACAAAGAACTCTTCCCAATGGAGTTTTTAATGGCAGATTTATAAAACCTGGCCACACCAAAATATAGGAACATGCTGGGTGGCGGTTTTCTCTGCCCAATACAAGGGAGCCAACTGCAAACTATCCAGCAATTATTGCTTGAGAACTTATTAAGAAAGTTTCTTCTGATTGAGGACACCAAAAACAGAGCACAAGATTTGCTTTTTAAGTTTGGTTTTGACAAGTGTTTTGGGTTCTCTCCTTTCCAGCTAGGAGAAGCCATGATTAACATGGCACACATGCCTAAAGTGGAAACAGCACTGGGGACATTTATACAGAAACTAGCTTTTGCCACATGCACGGTAATATCTTCTTTTATTATTTCAAAATTATTTTGAAAGAGTTCTGATATCTTCTATTCTTCACCCTTTCCTACTCCTATCCATTTAAATGGAAAACCAACAAAAATATTATGGATGACAATATTTTTTCTTTCATCACTAAGAAATGTTCACTAGGAAGGAATTGTTGTCCTCTGATATTTGTACCAGTTTTGGAAAACATACCCAATGTTTACAATAAAATTTCAACTTGTGTGAACATCTTAAGAAAAGAGTGACATGGTTTGCAACAATTTCTAAAACCACTCTTCATTGAATTCCGTGCCTTATACATGGTATAATGAGATTATCTGTTTCAGGAAAGCTTAATTAACAGCTAGTAAAAAATGTAACAAGTAAAAACCATTAAAAAACTTACGATGGTGCAATATCCAAGTGGTTGATACTGTAACCTGATGTGGAAAATCCTCCAAGTGTTGTTGATATGGTTAAAAATACAACTGCTACTTCATAATTGCAACCTATAAATCCAGCTGCCATGAGGAATATTGCAGGCCCAACCATTCCTTAATTAAAAGAAAAAAAATAGAAACATTATATAAGTACTTTCTATTAATTCTTTTCATGCTGTTTTAGTGTACTTTTGATTTTTGTTTATTTTATACAAGTAGCTATAGCTTTCAGCTCTTGACCCGCAACAGAGGATCACTGAAGTGTAATTTCACCCTTCATCCCTAAATAAAGAGATAACATTGTCTAAAATAGACAATAACTAAACAGTGCCATAGTATATTATCAGGGAACAAGAATGGTCATACATAGTACTTGGAATTTGTTAATGGAAACAGGTGTATTCTCCTCTGATCGTCCAAGCTCAAAGAACCCACTACAGCAGGGGTCTGCAAAGTTGGCTCTTTGAAGACCGATGGACTTCAACTCCCAGAATTCCCCAGCCAGCATAGCTGGGAGTTGAAGTCCACCGGTCTT
>JAPKID020001635.1:0-14468 GCA_026931265.2 Tropidonophis doriae
TTTTAATGTTCCTGTGCACCGCCCCGAGTCCCCTTAGGGGGAGAGGGCGCGGTCTATAAATTTAAAATAAATAAAAATAAATAATACCTCTCAGGATTACTTTATCTTACCTTTTTCCCACTTCACCATCTAAGTTTTTCTATTGGTTACTATCAAATTAGAAAGAGTTTAGACTTTTACGGCTTCCTCTGTCCTTTAAATAAAAATGGCATCCTCAAATCAAGTCAAGATCGATGTCTGACAAAGTTTGTCTCCTAAACTTCCCAATCATTTGTCCTTTATGTCTGGCAGTTTGCTTTTGGACAGCATCACCTACAGGGTAGCAGCCACTCTTTCTGAATAGGAGTGGTTACTTTTAACACGGAGAGCAACTCCTCCCCCCTTTCTCTTACTTCTATTCCTTTGAACAAATCATATACTTCAGCTGCTCTGTTCTAATCATGGGATTCAACCCACCGTGTCTATTATGCATATGAAATCATTTTTTCTTTCCTATCATAAGAGTGTTGGTACTTCTTGTTTGTTACCTATATTCTGACCATTATTATATAGACATTGCAAGCTAAGAATTTTATGAACTGGTTTTTTTTTAAAGTTAGGTAGGATAATAGGACCCATAAATAATTGTTCCATTTCTTTCTGCAGTAATCAACCTTATTTAAGGTCAAAGAAAGGCATACTGTTTAAGACTTCCACTTGATCCCATGCCTTTTACTGACACTGTTGTGGCAGTGTGTTACAACTACAAATATGAAAAGCGGTATTACCTGCTGTTTGGATCCTTTATGCAAGCTAAGCACAGCATGAACAGGAAGGGTATCAGAATGGAGTTCCAGTCAAAACAGAGTGAATTTCCTGGCTTATGCCACCACTCTGCTATTATTTAGAAGATAATTTTTCTTGTCTGTGACTACAGAATCCTTCAAGTTAAATCACTTGGCATTTTATATGGGAGAATGCTTTGGCTTAAATTTATAAAAGCAAAGATTTGACAAGTTTGGCAGCTAAGCATGTGTATTAATATGTTTCACTGGGAGAGAGAAAGTTATATAGAAAATATAATTTCTTTCACAGGCCATAACAACAGAACATCCCGAAGATGGTTTTCCTATAACATTTCATGCACATCAATGTTACTTATGGATTATCCCCCAAGATTTGATTCATTTTGAAGCACAATGGAAAAAGAAATGAACTACATGAGAAATAGAACACCAGAATTCTTTGTAATTGGATGCTGAGAATAACACCACCTCTTGGCCCAGACTGATATCGAGAGAGACAGAAAGTATTCCTTCCAATCTCTGTTTGCCTAGCTGTTTAGCTGTTTATTTATGTATGAAAAACTTCTTTCTTACAGGATCAACCACAAGATTATGTATGCCTGACTCAGGCCATCAACCCAGAATTTTTTTATCTTCCTGGCTTGAAGCTTAAAGTGAACTTAAAATGAATACCAAACTATGAATTTGATATCACTACCAAAAATGTCAAATTTGAAGCTGCTTGTGGAAACTTTGGATCAAAGGCAGCATGCTTTTATTTTTGTCTATTTAGATGGCTTTCAAAAAAAGGCATTCTGGTTGAAGCATGAGCAAATATGTAAAACTGACAGCAATGGTGGACCTGCAACGCCAGATCCATTATTGACAAAACACCTATTATTCTGGATGAACACATTGATTTTTCACATATCATAAAGACTTGGCAGTCAACAGCAGGAGAAGTTAAACTGTATCAGCAAAATCTATGATCTGCCAGTCATGAATAGAAGAGCAGAGAAAGTGAAAGGGATTTACCAATTTTGAAGTCATGTTGTTGCATTTGTTAGGACTATAATCCTAGTGTTGGGTTGGCACTAGTGTCATGGCACTATATGAGCCATGATGGTCTCTGTTACTTTAAATACTACAGTGAAATATAATTGGCTGCTGCTTCCTCAACTCAGCCATAAGAGGGAGCCGGAATCACAGTTAGACGCTGGTCATTTGAATGGAGACTCTGAATGTCGTAGTTTATATCAGCAGAGCAAGAAGGTTCATGTATTAAGCAACTGTAAGCTAACTGTTTGAGTTAAAGACTGTATTTGATTCAAGACTGACCATCACTGTTTGTGAAGAAGTAGTTTATTTTTCCATCACAAGTAAAGTCTACTTGTTTTTACCATCAGTGTCTGTGACTAATAGTGTGACTTCTAGCAATGTATCTCTTGCTGCAAATTCCGTTGCACAACTCTCTGTTTCCTGAAGGAGATATCCCCAACAAACTGTATCAGCAAAATCTATGATCTGCTAGTCATGGATAGAAGAGCAGGGAAAGTGAAAGGGATTTACCAATTTTGAAGTCATGTTGTTGCATTTGGCAGACCAAGATAGCTTTGGGTTACTAGTAACGTGGACAATGGACAGATAACTGCCAATGGATAAATCTCTGGAAGAATGAAGGATTGGTTAGTGGCCTGAGATAGGAGTCTAATGAATCTGGATGTCTAGCCAATAACTTGCTACTAAGAGAGCACCTTTTAAAAACGTGTCCACTCTCACAGCCTTGCCTATGAGGTAATTATAGGAGTTTCTTCTGCATTACTTCTGTGCATATGAATGCTCCCCTTTGTGAGTTTTGAAGTGTGTGTATATGTGTATGGTGATCACCATCTCAGTGATTAACTACAAATTTAAAGTAGAGATACTAAAACCATAAAATAGCAATGACAACACATAGGTAAAATAACTAGAATAAATATTAATAGTTAAAGCCCTATACAATGCAATGATTTTTTTAAAAAAAGCTAATAAAATAGTTAGGTCTAATCAGTTAAAGTTTCTTTATTAGATCCCAAGTATGCATTACTGTGGTCACCCTGGGAGGTTACCAGTTGATGGACCATAGTTTTAAGATAATTATATTCCAGAAAGGGTAAAGTTGGCAAATCAACAAAAGGTGTTCCTAATCATTTCTTCAATCTAGGAAACCAAAGAGGTGTTTGTAATCAAAAGTCTTCTTTATGGAGGATGAAATCTCATTCAGAACAGCTGATCTATCATCTCCCCTGAATTATAGACCCTTATAATAAGCTTCTTTGCCATTTCTAGATTCAATTTCAATTTTTCTCTCATTTACCCTATTACTGTTTGCAGACAGGCATTCAGAGGACCCACACCAGTTCCTGAAAAATTAATCTTGATGTCATCAGCTTACTGATAGAACACAACTCCAAAGTTTCTGATCCCCTTCAGTGGTTCCTTGTAGATAATTAAAGTGTTGGAGATTGAATAATGGAACCATTACAAAACTATGCCTTTCTTCTGAGGCAATGATATAAAAGGAAAGCTGAGAGGTCAAAAAGAACCAACAAGATGTGCTCCCTCTTTCAATGCCAACACAGAAATAATACATTGACCTAATCAAGGCAATCTTAATTATGCAGCCTAATTGAAGTAATTTTAAAATTGTCAAAATAATTTGCTTTCTGCCGGTCTGCCTGCAGTTGAAAAGCACCTATCAGCTACCTGTCTAACCATGGGAGTTATAGGCTGGCTCATAATCACCCACCTTTGAGGGATTCAGGCAGGCTTCTTAAGAGGAGCACTAACAACTGATACCCTTAAACAAGGATACGTTCTGCTATTTATTAGAGTGAGATTGTAATGGGCTGTAAAAATAACCTTGAGGAACAGGAGGGAGAGTCAGAAACAAGACAATGTTGGGCAAAATAAATTTTAAGTTGAGAAGCCATCTGAGAAAGTGTTTCAGGCAGGTTTGATCCTGTCTAGTTTTCTGAAAGATAATGGAGGAGTGCATCTTAAGATTCTGTTACCATAACTTCATAAAAAATGTAGTATTGGCATTCTTAACCTTGGTTTCCAAGTCTGGTCTACTTTGAAGGACTGACAAAGATGTACAATGTGAATTACAGCATCTTTAAAATTCTACTGGCTAGAACCTATGAGCCACCTTTGAGAAAGATCCAGTGGTGGACCATATTGTCCCAAGAATCTGTCCACATCCTCAGGTATCACATATTGAAATGTACCCTATTTAATTGTACAAGGAGTTAGTAGGTAGTTGGCTTTCCTCAAAGGTGACATCAGGATTGGTTACCAGAAGTATTTACCTCAAAAACCTCACATAAAGTGTTACAACAATCCTCTGAGGATTTTGTGAAATAATTCTGGGAGCAGGAGACAGAAGTACAAGTTAGACTGCTCACAACCCTGCATGACTGGGGCCAGGATACATGACAAACTGTGTTTCCCCAAGTTACATCTACTTGGGCACCAGAGTGGAAAGGCTGGGTATGTTATAGGTCACATCTATTAAGGTAGTTCCCTCCTTTTGGAACATCATTACCCTGAAATAAAGTTGATCCCCGTCTTGATACATTTTAGGAACGCCATGAAGATATGGTCAGTGGGCTTAGGGATCCCAAGTTGATTTGCAGCATATCAAATGGCTTGCAAAGTTGCATTTGTCACTGCCATAGTGTGTGTGTGTGTGTGTGTGTGTGTGTGTGTGTGTGTGCGTGCATTCTGGGGCTTTTATATTGTTGATTTTTTATGTGTATACTGCCTGAAGTCATCATGTATGAGTAAGGTGGCCTTTTAAATTTATTTATTAAACAAATAAATAATTTTAAAATAATTCAGTATGCCTTGAGTTTATTGGTGCAATGAAAGCAGAGGAAAAATCTGCAGTTTTGATGCACATATTGATACAGCATAAGTCTGCACACATACTTAATGCTGTGCCTGATCAGATTCAAGTCAGGAGCTGCAGTTCTTTCATGTATTATAGGATCATCTTTGAAGTATGTTGAAAAACCGTTTTAGAAAAAACTTGTCAGCCCTTCTACTCCAGGTATAAAACGGAAGTTGACAGAATCATTTACAGAACCAGCCCAAACACTTCTGAGACCTCTTAGAATCCAACTGGAGTCTTTGGGGCAAGCTACCCTAAAAATTCCACTTTAAACAATCTACAATGAAACCAGTGAATGGTTTGAACTTGGAAGTTGTAGGGATTTAATAAGAGAAGTGGCAATAGATAAAGCATATATTAACAGTTTAATATAGCACCTCTCTGAAAATCTTTGAAATCATTGCTTTGTGCTCTGAAAAGATTTGTCTTACAACCTCTTGTAAAGAACTGCTACATTACACTCCCATATGCTCCAGAGCACATCATTAGAATCAAAATGACTGCATGCACACAATCTACGCAGCCCTGACCCAAATATAATTCTTTGTTTCAGATGAAGGTCTTGGTAAAGACAAAGTTAAATACTTTTAAGTTCTCGGGTTTTAAACAGGAAAGACATAAGTGCATGTATAGCTTTCTCATTCAAAGCAGTTGGGGCAATGATTTACTTTGCCAATCTAGACCTTGCTTTAGTTTAATTTCTCTGGGATGGTTTTGTTTGGTAGCTTTTTATGCATCAAAATAATGAAAACAAGTTGCTTTTTATCCATTGCTTTGGTTATTGGTTACCTGAATCCATCTTGATTTGTGTCAGTAGGATGGCAAGTTCCCCCATTCTGGCATGGATTCTGAATGCAAGCATTAATAGGTGTGCTGCAATCTCGACCCTATAAGTAAAAGTTAAACAGAAAACATTAGTCATTTTCTATTACTGACAGGAAAGTTCATTCTGTTTTCCTAACCTGGCCTTCATGGGCACAAAGAATATATCCTTCAGAATCAGATCACCTATTCTTATTCAGTGAAACTATTTTTTTCCTTATAAAAGCAGTGCAAGACAGCAAGAAGATAATAAATACACAAGTGCCTGGAACTGCATGGTGAAAGACATTTTATCATCCAGTTTTTGAATATGTGGTCCATATTATGTCTTTGTAAAGTATTCAATAAAAACAACAAACATTTATATGAAAAGAGACATACAGTCACTTATTGGTTCTTAGGGTGTTGGGTTAATTAACCCTTAGCAAAGCAACATCAGTTAGAAAAAGTGCCTCTTCAAAGTATCTTTGTAAAAAAAATGTGCAGCACTGATTTTTACTTTTATTGTAGAGTTAAAGCATTATTTTCCAAGGACAGCATTATTTCTTTCTAACACAGATTTCAGGATGAGCTTCTATGCTTGTGGAACATATTATTCACAGACTGATTCTTTGCATGTAATAGATGAAGT
Organism: Tropidonophis doriae; assembly: GCA_026931265.2. NCBI lineage: Eukaryota > Metazoa > Chordata > Lepidosauria > Squamata > Natricidae > Tropidonophis > Tropidonophis doriae. The sequence continues at coordinate 6,152 of JAPKID020001635.1, forward strand.
GATTCTGCTAGTCAATGCTTGGAAATAGAAGTCATATTAAATGTGGAATGAAACTGCTATAAAGATGTAAAATAAAATGAACCCATTGTCTTTTATAATATATGTCAAATCCATTCAGACAAAGCTTTGGTTGATCATGTTTTTACAATTCAGACAAAACCTTTATTTCCAGAAGTTTTCCTTAAACAATTTAATGTATATTAAAATACAACTTTATCCAAGTTGGGTCCCCTTTAGATAAATTGGCTTTACTCCAAAAGGACTACGCATACCATGGTATATACAAAATTAAATTGTAGCTAAAGGTGCAAGCATATTTACAACTCTTACTGTAGTTTCTATATTTCCTTTACCAAAGAGCCCTGCTAAATTATATACCTTATTTTACAATCAATAATGGTATATAAAAACAAGGACTATTGTCATGGCTAAGAAGTCAATGTCCATATATCTAAAGAGCATTCTGGTTAGAGAAACCTATTGATTTATTTATCTGATTCATGCCCTGCCTTATGTATGTTGGAATGTTCAAGAACTCGAGGCAACATACATAATATCTCTCTTCCCATTTTCCCCACAAGAATAACTTGCTTAGTAAAGTTTGATTAAGAAAGAGGGACTGGTCCAAAGATAGGACAAGATAGGACAGGACAGAATTCTTTATTGGCCAAGTGTGATTGGACGTACATTCATCAAGAATTATAAGATACCACACTTAGTGATAGTCCTAGGTTACTAATAAGCAATCAAATCATACTAGGAATACACAGAACAATATGAATCCTAAAAATACTAGCAACATGGTTATAGTCATAAGTGATAGAAGATGGGTAAGAGGAAGGATGAGAAGAATAATAGTAAAAAAGCCTTAGTAAATAGTTTGACAGTGTTGTAGGAATTGGTTATTTAGCATAGTGATGGCATTCAGGGAAAAACTGTCCTTGTGTCTACTTGTTCTGGTGTGCAGTGCCCTATAGCATCGTTTTGAGGGTAGAAGTTGAAACAATTTATGTCCAGGATGTGAGGGGTCTGTAGATACTTCCACAGCCCTCTTTTTGACTCGTGCAGTATACAGTACTCAATGGAAGAAGGTTGGTAGAAATTGTTTTTTATGCAGTTTTAAATTATCCATTGAATTCTTTGTCTGCCTTGTTTGGTTGCAGAGCCAAATCAGACAGTTATAGAAGTGCAGATGACAGACTTAATAATTTCTCTATCAAACTGAATGTGCAGCTCTTTGGGCAGTTTGAGCTTTCTGAGTTGGCACAGAAAGAACATTCTTTATTGTGTTTTTTTAATGATGTTTTTGATGTTAAGTATCCATTTTAAGTCTTGAGATATGTTAGAACCTAGAAACTTGAAGATCTTTACTGTTGATACTGTGCTATCTAGCAATGTGAGAGGTGGTAGTGTAGGAGGGTTTGTCCTAAAATCTTCAACCATTTCTACTGTTTTGAGTGTGTTTAGTTCAAGATTGTTCTGGCTGTACCACAAGGCTAGTTGTTCAACCTACTGTTGGTATGCAGATTCGTTGTTGTCTTGAATGAGTCCAATCACTGATGTATCATCTGCAAACTTCAGTGCTACTTTTAACAGAGGGATCGTTTGAGATTCAATCATTGGTGTAAAGAGAGAAGTGGAGGGAGCACACAGCCCTGGGGGGCTCCTGTGCTTATGGTACAGGTATCTGATGTGATTTTGCCTAGCTTCACCTGTAGCTTCCTGTCTGTTAGGAAGCTTATGATAATTTACAAGTGTGGTCAGGTACAGCTAGCTGATTTAGTTTAGTTACAAGAATATCTATTTAGTAAGAAGAATAAGATACCTAGTCAGCAACCATTGCTGGGAGCAGACTAGGATCAGGTTTCTCTCATACCAGCCCAGACATAACAATATTCTCTAAGATAGATGAAAAAAGTCAAATGAATAATTTCTAATTGAAGAGAGGATGTCCAGATAAGGAAAGGGATTGAAACAAGAGATTGAAAGTAAAAAAATATATAAAGAGAGGGCATGGAGTACGGAGATATTTTAGTAGCACAGTGCACACTTGAAAATTATTTGGAAAATGTAATCTGGATCTCATGCAAACACAGTAATTCTCTGCTATTTTCGAAAATAGCCACACTATTTTCAGAATTCCCAATGAGTCTGGGGGAAAATGGTAGTGAAGGAAAAATATAGCTTTAATAATTATATTAATTTTAAGAGTTTTTGGTTATATACTCTTTTATAATTTCTGTGGATGGTATACTTTTGAAGTTATGTTCATGTCTATGACATTTCTAGTAAATACAATTCTTACAAATCTGCAAGGGCATAACTTATTTTAATAGAGGAATAGCACACTCTTGATTTCACATAGTCTCTAGCCTCCATTTCCTAATGCTTCCAGATCTCAAGTCAAAGAGAAAATTGTCTAATCCACATTTTAATCGGATTTCAATAAGGTTACCAAAAGTATATTCATGTAGGTTTAATGTAGATGGATAGATACAACATTTTTGAATCATTTCTACTGTGGTGCAAGAATATTCATATATATATTTGCTATATACAACTGCTTTCTACAACTGGATTGCTAAGGTTTTATGACTTTATCCAGCATATCCTACTGAATTATGTCATCTCTCTGGTTTTAATCATATCATTTCCTTTGTAGTAATGCATGTGACTGAAGACTGCTGTGATTATCAAATTATATGTTTCAGAAAAAGATAGAATTGCCTTGCCATTGAATATTCAATAAAACTCAGTCTTGCCCAGTCATACTTGAATTAAGGTTCCCACAACCTATTGATATAGCTGTGAACTTTTCCATAGAAAGTTTACTCCATATCTACATCAAACAAGGAATAACAATGCTGAGTGGGCATGTTTGAGATAATTTATCAAGGTAATAGATTCCAGATGAACAGCCATGTTTGAAGCTGACTGGTGAGAAGGAAGAAAGGCATTGTTAGAAAATTAGCATGATATTTTAGTGGGGAACAGATTAGTATAAAAAGAACACTCTTTTCATAATGTTCACATCTGAACTTGTCAGAAGTCACTTTTGTTCAATAATGTATACCACAGTTGTAGAGATATTTTTCAGATACTGAAGCAACTTTACAGCTTCAGACAATGTTCCTTGTATTTGTGCTCTTGGGTTTTGATGCTGTTTTTTTTTCTTCTACTTTTCTAGCCCTTCTGATCTGTAAGCATTTCACTTCTCAATCTAATACTATCTTTAATCATACATTATACAAATTAACATGCACAGGCATATGAATTACTTGTTCTGCTTTGTAAAAATCTCTACACAGTTCAGAAAAATATGTGTTTGAGATGCAGCACCACGAATAATATCATTGTTCACTGTGCAGCTCAAACAATACTCATTTCTCTTTAGTGAAATCTTTTCACATGTATTATGTGATTGTTGGGGAGAATATGCTAACTCTGTAAACTGCTTAGAGAGGGCTGTAAACCACTATGAAGAGGTCTATAAATTTAAGTCAGTGGTGGGATTCAGTCAGTTCGCACCATTTCAGGAGAACTGGTTGTTAACTTTCTGAGCAGTTTGGTGAATTGGTTGTTGGAAGAAATCATTAGGGCAGAGAACTGGTTGTTAAATTATTTGAATCCCACCACTGGTCTATTGCTATTGCTATTCAGTGCTGAAATTCATCTATTATCAGTTACCCTACCTTGTAGCCAAATGGACAAGTACATCGGTAAAACTCCACGGGATCATTGTTGCAAGTCCCATTATTTTTGCAGGGAGTAGATAGGCAAGGGTTACATTTGGACACAATGTTGATGTCAACCACTCCTACAATAAAACAAGAATACATTTGAGAAAGTTTGACAACAATTTAAAACATTTTCAAGTGATTGCCTCATATACAAGAACATTACTCAATGTCTTTGGTGCACGGTCCATATAAACACGTGCATAGAAATACGTTAAAAAATAAGAAATATTTTATTGGAAGTTTAAGTGCTGCTACTATATTATGTATCAGTGACCTTAGTTAGTGCACTTCAAGTACAAACGCTGTGTTGGAACAAAGATAACTTGTTAAAAATACTATCTTAAGAAGAATTCATTCCATCAGGTTATAAAAGCAAAATGAATGAAAGAAAGAAATGTCAGCCGTTTGAAGTAGCCTGGGTCACGAAAGACTAGAAACCACACATTTTTCTATTTTAAGAAAATGCTAAGGGTTATGCTCATGTGTTACAAATAATTGCCACATTTCTTTCAAGGCCATCCCTCTACTATCTTTAGGAGAATTCTGTCAAGATGAAGTTCTGACAAGAGATAAAGTTATTTTATCTCACAATGGGGAAATGGGAACTATGTATATCACCGTTTGCTCCTGTAATGACTGAATGTGTAATAGATAAATAAACTAAAAGTCAAGCAGAGAAAATAAATCCCACACATTTCAAGCATAACCACTATTGAACTTGAATGGCACATTTTATTCACTCTGAATACATTTTTTAAATCTACAATTTTCAGAAAATTTTGATATAAGTTTGATTTAAATTTCAGTAAAATTCTGAGTTGAAGATATATGCTTGACATTCCCCATCACACCCAAATCTTTTCTTATGGATCAGCTGGATCCTTAATATAATTGTCTTCGACAGGCATATGAGTGGCTCTGTTATGATCAGTGGGGTGTAAAATGGAACATCACAAATACTGGAAATATCCCTTAATATACAGGGAAACACTATATTTAAAGGCAACAGAATTGCAAAATTAAAAGAAAGCACTATGTGTATATTGCAGTAAAGTTTATGGAAATGGAATTTTTAGGCAGAAGAGAAGTGAGCAGCTTCTGTTTAGTTTCAAGATTATGAAAGTAAATTAGGATTGAATCATGGCATCCTTTCATAACCAAGTTTTAAGTCTTTCCCTTCCTAAAATTTCAATTCTTTACACTCAAAAGTAAAGCCTTTCTTAGGCTGTCTCCAATGTGCCCATGTTTTTCCCCTTTAAACATAGTAAAGCAATTGCCTTCTTACACATTTTTAAAAAAATCTATTTTTCTGGTATAGGGTACTATACTGGAATTTCATGGTGATCTCCTCTCTAAGTGCAAAGGACCAAGAATTATACCTACCTTTGCATTGGAAATGCTGAGTTGGTGTTGTTAGCAAAAGCCTGTCTGTCATGTCATCTGGACTACTACATCGTGCAATGCCAGGCTCTTTGTAGCCTGCCTTTACCCACTCTGAAAGCCAGCGCAGGCTGCAGTCGCAGTGTAAAGGGTTTGTACCAAGTGCCCTAAATTAGGTTTTTAAAAAAGAGATGGAAAAAGACATTTACCCAATTACATGACTCCTTTCTTTACGCTGATACAATTAAAAGAAAATTTCTTGATTTATAAATCCAGTTTTTGGTCTCTGATATCTGCTAACATCTGCCAGTATTTACAGTCCCATTCTTTTTGTACCTATAGTTGTGCAAGAATAGATGGATATCCTCATCTTAATGCATGGGAATTGAAAAGAATCAGGATTATCTAAAAAGATAATTGAAGTTGGAAGTAGATAGCCACAGGAAAAGGAGACCAGGCACAAGGAAAGAAGTTTTTTTTAAGCAATATTCAGTATAGTTTCACTATTCATGGCACAAGATTTTTGTGCAGCTCCAGATAAAAGATGGTTAAATTTAATTTGAATGTAAGTAATGTAGAATCCCTATCTATTCCTGTAACTTTACAAACTTATCAAGCTTCTTGTCTCAAAAGCTCCAGGCAACTCTGGATCAGTATCTCATTTAATTTCTGATTGGAAGCCATTATACCTTACGTAAAAATCAAATGATTGTTTTCCCTTTGGTGAAAAGGCAAATGTATGTCTGTGGTGGTCTTATCACTCATTACAAAATGCAAGTTAGGATAATGAAAAAGATTACCAGAATTTGGAGAATATTAATATTATAATTATGAAAATATTAATATTTTAAAGAACAAGTGTTTACTTTAATTATTAGAAATAATTTTATTTACAGTGAAATATTGTATACTTCTACTAAGAAATAAACTGTGGTGGCATAGTGGTTAGCATGCAGTACTGCAAGCTACTTCAGCTGATCAGCGGCTGCCAGTAGTTTGGCAGATCGAATCTCACCAGGTTCAAGGTGACTCAGACTTCCATCCTTCTGAGATCAGTAAAATGAGAACCCAGATTGTTGGGGGCAATATTCTGGCTCTGTAAACTGCTTAGAGAGGACTGTAAAGCACTGTGAAGTGGTATATGTCTAAGTGCTATTGCTGCCATTACTAAACACCAATGAACAATGAATGTTACTCCCAAAATAATATGGAAGTTCAGCTTTACAACAGGAACTTTTCAGAAGTTTCATTAAATTCAGTAGGGTTTATTTCCAAATAAATGGGTATGGAACCAAAACATGAATACATTTAAGACTTTTTTATCAAGTGAATCAATCTTATCTCTATGAACTTCTTAAGATCATTGAGTTTATTCTAGCAGGTGTTGAGAACCATTGTAGAGTAATTTTTACTGTACTGAACTGGACCTGATAAAACTCAAGATTTATATCAAGACTGAATAACAGAATTAATTGGGTGTCTTTGGCTGGGAGAAATTGAATAACTAGACCTAAGTCATTGATTTGTGTTTATGAGTATAAAATGATCATTAAGAATTTTTTTTTTAAAAAGATGGAATATAATGAAATAAGTACTAGGTATTATATTAGATGGATTGACATATTCATTATGATGTTTTTTATGTTCCTCTTTGACTCCTCTTTGACTGTTTTTAAGGCAATGGTTGCAAAATTTTAGAGAAGTTAAAATATTTAAGAAATGTCAATTTCAATGGCTTTTAAACATATTTTGTAAGTCTATATTTTTGTAAAGTTTCTGTTTTAATATAAGGTTTAAGAGTTCAGAAACCCTTAAAGTTCAAGAATAATTTTCTTTTGGATAATGGTCTAAAGGTTAAGTGAGACTGCTTTTGACATTAAATTTTTACTTAAAGCTTAGAAATTGTTCCTGTGGAGAAGAAAATATTAGTTGGATTCGGCCTCTAGAGAGAAAGAAAATTATTTACAAAAAGAACGATCAAAAGATAATTCTGGATGTTGACTTTTTCTTTATAGATAACATAAATATGCTTTAGAAAAGGAGTCGATATTAAAAATGATTTACTGAGGAAAAAAAGCAGATGGAATACTGATGGATAAAATTATAAACTAAAGTTGTTGATATAAAACCACAGACATGACTGATTAAACAAGCTTGCCCTAGACAAACTCATGCTGAGAGTTCATGAGTTGAATTACTGGCAAGAGTTCATACATTAAAATTAAATAAGAAGAACAAAGTTTCCTTAAAGGGACCCAATTTATATCTTCTCTATAGTTTCACACAGACAAAGATTATTTGGATTGACTATATATGAACTCATGCTCATGTACTTACGACATACAAATCTATACCCTTAAGTTTGTTCTAGTTTACTATACAAATGTGTTGGAACAGCTGTTTTGGACCAATAAAGATCCAATTGATCAACAATATGTTACACTAATAATTTAGTCTTCAAACATTCCCTAAAATAGGGAAAGTAGGGATATCAGTTCCATCATTTTAATTTCATGTCCTTCCTCCCATTGCTAGCAGATGTTTTTGATTGACTGTGTGATTGCATTGTCTGCTTTGCTCTTTCACTTGTTTTAAATAGATAGATTTAAATGTCATTGTTAACCAACAACATTTATTGCGGGTGGATGGGGCACACAAGCCTGATAATAAATTATGTTTATTTTCTCAGGTTCTCCCAAAGATGTCATTGGAAAGAGAGAAAAAAAACCTAGACCTTTTCCATGGATGTTACATAACACAAAGTAACATTTTAAAGGTAAGAAAGCAACTTTAAAAATAGTTGAGTAATAAAATAAAATAAAAAATTGAAGAGTAAATGGAAATGCACCATAACACAAAAAATAATGAAGGACAAGCCATTCTCATTAGTTATTGAATGCATCTTGTCCTTGTTACAAGCTTTTTAAAAGAGAATCCTAAGATGTAATTTAAAATATGTAAATATTGTTGTTGCTGGCCACTGCACACTATCTAGAGGATGATAATGACTACAACTTTACAAATATTGTCTACATCCAAAAGCTTTAATCAAAGCGCACCATGATTTTGAATCCTAAATTGCAAATAAATTGTCTAATTTAGTTCAATATTGGCATACACATATTTTATTGTACTAATTGTAATGGCAGAATGTTAGAAAGATGTTGAGCAAGTTGAATTCATGTTCATCTAAGTTT
>JAPKID020001636.1:0-14462 GCA_026931265.2 Tropidonophis doriae
TAAAGCTACATAACTCCTTAAGAACATAGGCTCATATATATTGTCAACCCAATATAAGGCTGAATATCCTAACAACCCCCCTTCCTACTTCTCATCATATACCAACACAGGTTTATTGCACATTTATTCATTCTCCATGCCACCTCTCCTCCTAGTCTTTAATGGCAGGATACCAGCAAGGCACCAAGCTGAAAATGGCACACCTGATAGGAACAAATTAACACACAAATACAATGCACTCTCTTTAGTGAGCTTATCTACTAGCAAGGCTGTCATGTTCTCTAATACTTCTCCAAGTCTATGTGTCAGAGCAGGCTGCTTAGGAAAAAAAATGCAGGCCCCTGTGCTGCCATCCTACCTTTTCATATGAGCTTTTTCCCCAGAGACAGAATTGTTAATAAAGCTGCAACCTTGAAAGAGGTGTTGGAGGATAACAGAAGAGATATGCATGTTGGAAACTCTGCATCCACTAGCAAACAGAGAAAAGTGGCGGATGGGGGTGGGGGTGGGAGAGTGGTTTTTGTTCTCAGAGATTGAATGATCCAGAGGGGGTTAAAAGTACAGAGGTGCAGCAAAGCAAAGCACAACAGGGAAAGGTACAAGTACTCAACATGCAGATCATTAATGGAAATGTAGAAAAAGCAACAGAACTCCTACAGAGAGAGGGAATAAGGCAAAAGGCAAAACAGGATTTGCAAGAAGAAAACATTGCTAGTATGCAATGCAGTATGGTAATAATAAAGAGGAGATGGAATAACAGAATAGTTATACTATATGGCATAGAGGAAATATTGCACTAGAACAGTAGTATAACATAGTAATCATTTTAGTAATGGCAATCAGCAAAGCAATACAGAAATAATAGAAATAGTGTACATGTTAAAGACAACTATAAGCTTCACATATAAATTTGTAATTTCACATTTCACTTTTATGTATTGGCTTTAAAAAAAAATCTCTCCAATCTCTATAGGGAAACATGCACAATGCTTTTGTTGCTCTTTTGAGTATGAGCCAGTCTAATTTGATGCAATTTTAAGAAGGATCTATGATAGTCACGTTCCTTTACTAGATATACTATCCTATTAATGCTTGCCATTTCAGGAACTGCTATACAGTACAACTACAATAAAGAGCTTAAGTGTCTAGAGTAAACCAGCCAGATATAGTGACAATGGTTCTTTCATTGTATACTCAAATTCCCATCAGAGTGCATAGTCAGCACCTGCCCGGGTTAGCAAATCTTCAAAGTGTGTGAAGAATCTAAACCAGTGCTGGGATACAACTGGTACGGGCATACCAGGGCCTGCTGGTAGCACCAGGTACTGTTCTGGTACAGTGCGTCAGAGGCCCTGCTGCCTGCCTACTCTCCTTACCATTATTTGAGCCAATCGGGTCATTTGCGCATGCGCACGGAGCATATGGCACATGTGCGACACTCAGCTGAGTAGCTGGATCATCGCGGGTGGTGGGTATGCATGTGCATGCTGTATGAGTGCTGTACACATGCACATGGTGAGTGTCTAGCCCCATTGCACTGTACTGGTTGCACTGGAATCCGGAACCCACCGCTGAACTAAACAGATGGGTTTTTTATCCTGATAGCTTGGTATTTAAGCAAATTCTGATGCTGGTCTTCTGATGCTGGTCCCCTTTGGGGGAGAGGGCGCAGTTTATAAATTCGAGGAAATAAAATCAAATTACTGTAGATGAGGATTGAAATCTAGGTACTTAATCTTAAGAAAACAAAACATAATATCCAATTAGTATGTTGCTAAAATTTAAGATATTCTGATAGCTTTGCAAAACAATCCTTCCTTCTTTTAAATGGCATCACTCTCAGAGAAATAAATATTTGACAAAAGTTTGTTCAAGTGAAAGTGGAAAAGGCTTTATATTCTGCTTTATAGAAATAAGAACTGGGTATAAAAGACAAAACATAAAAGTAAGATGAATGCAATGGGAATGGATAATTTAAATCAAGAGCAGGGGCAGCCACAAGAGAATGTCAACATTTATCAGAAGGTGAATGTGAGATAGGACAGGACTTGGATCATGGTGCTCCCCCATCATCTGGCAAAGATTTGTACCCCTTTACAGATGTCTTTCATCTAGTAGAGGTGGAAGTAAAAGTTGGATTGGGCATGAAATTGATGAGATCATCAAAAGAGAGACCTTGAGAACAAAAAAAGAAATATATTGAATTGTGCGTGGACATAATGGAAACAAGTGTATTTGCCAGGTGGAAGGGAATAGCCATAGCAATAGCACTTAGACTTATATACCGCTTCATAGTGCTTTTACGGGCCTCTCTAAGTGGTTTACAGAGTCAGCATATTTCCCCCAAAAATCTGGGTCCTCATTTTACCCACCTCAGAAGGATGGAATGCTTAGTTAACCCTGAGATTCAATCTGCCAAACTGCTGGCATCCGCTAATCAGCAGAGGTAGCGTGCAGTACTGCACTCTAACTACTGTACCACTGCAGCTCATTACTATAGAGACCTATAGTAAATAAAGTTGGTCTAAACTAAATTTAATTATATTTCTCACATATCCATTAGTCAGTCAGTCAGTCAGTCAGTCAGTCAGTCAGTCAGTCAGTCAGTCAGTCAGTTTTTGTTTTAAAAAAAGTAATCTCTGAAATGTATGCTACATATACTCAAGGCATTTTCTAATTTCTCTTGAGTTTCAATCAATAATGTTCTTTAACTTACTGTAGTATGCAAGATCATTTCAGGTAGTTTAATAGCAAACTGGAATAGCTGATATGGTCTTCTGACAATGGCAACTACATGCTTGGAAAAGGGGATGTGGAAGAGATGTCTTCATCTTTAAGAATAATCAATAAATTTCACAACTGGTTGACCTATGTATCAGCCCAATGAGGGGCCATGCATCTCCTTCTCTATGGGCATGTTTTTTGTTTTTTTTTTAAGAGCACTATGCAGTATTTAGTCTGCAAATACTGACATCTAAATACATTGCTTTTTATTGACTTTGACCTAGTCCTAGGACATTGCCTTCTTCTCCCAATTACACAATCCAACTACTGTAAGTACTAGTACTGTGCTATAGCTGGCTATCAATTAATTTGGATTATTAAGACATCAGCATTTTAAACAATCAATTATTAATTAAGGTTTTTGTTACCACTGACATACTTACAAAATATTTTATCACAAGCTGGAGGCTGAGATTATCCTCAGGCTTCCCATTGCAGAAATGAAGTGACTTTTATCAATAAATCAACGCTATCCATCATTAACAAAATGACCTTTAAAGTTAGATAGGCTGTCTCAGAACAAAATAAAGGATGAGAGTTGATATGATCCTCATTTATGTATATAACTCCAAATGGATCCTTCTTTTTAAATTGCTAGAGCCACTGTTTCTGGTAAGTTCCTGAACAGTCTGTCTCTAACATGCTGAGGTTTCTGATCAAAACCTTTTGCTTCACTCACTGGTTTTTAATGCCAACATTCTTCAGTGGTTTGACCTATCCTATGATAGCTGGAAACTTGATACAAGCTTTGCCCTATCACCTTACACTAAGTGGAGAAATGATAGTTAATTGGGTTTGAAATTATAATGGTGCTATTAAAGTGATGATGATGATATAAATTGTCTTAAAATACAGTGTTGTTTTATTGTGCTATGTAATTTCAGTCTTCTTCATAGTCAGTGTGACATTAATTGCTTCTTGTACAGAACTAAAAGATTGTCTTATGAATTATGGATATCAGGGCAGAATTATGCTACCACTCTGATAATCAGAATGGTGATGATGTCCAAGACCAATATCAAGAGTTGATAAACAGAGGAGTATCTGCTAAACATAATGAGATGACATATTCAGACAAGCTGTAGCTATTCTGATTCCAGTATATCATTTAGGAAATCTTCTTCATCCAACTGAATCTGTGCTGATTAATCACTCTCTTCCACATTATGTCCTATATTACAGAGATGGATTATTTGATTATTGCAGCAGTGGTGGGTTCCTACCAGTTTGGTCCAGTTCGCCGAACCAGTAGTGGGTTTGCAGCATGGGTTGTTGGAACTGGCAGCAACACAGGTCTGCAACACCCCTGAACCAGTTTTCTATCTTGTTTTTTGCTTCTGTGCATGCACAGAACAATTTGTATTGCACTGCACATGTGTGCAGCGAACCCATGAGCAAACTGGAACTACCCCTGTACTGCCGATATATAAAAGAGCCATTTTTTTTCAACTAAGCTCCTGCAACAAGCTTTGTTATGGGAGACAGGGTGGAAGCAGGGAAGACATGTTTTGGAGGAAAGTTCCTTTCTCGTTTTCAATCCTTATAAGATTATTCATTCAGAGCCATGGATATATTATTTCAAACAACTGAAGAAAAATAATAAATGAAAAGAAACAGAGAAGAAAAAGAAGAAGGCTCTTGGCTAAATGCAGAGGGTGAACCAATATGTCAGCATGTTCAACCTTTTCAAGCATAAGTCATTGCTGTACTACAAGTTCAGCCTTGCAGTAATTAGTGATATTACACAGGGAAGCTTTATTTCCTGAGGCTGATGCCACATCTATTAAGTAGATGAGTAGCATAATTTATGCTCCAGGGCCAGCAATGCCTTGATTTCCATTTCTAAGAGATTTAAAATACAAGGAAGCATTTAAGAATAATTAAAAATCAGTAGCCTGCATCCAAATATCTACAAACCCTTTGGAGCATCTAGTAGATTATTTTTAAAAAGTGTAAATCATACTTTTATTTGTGTGGATATGTGATGTTTCTATACCTAGGCTTCCAACATTTGTTTGAAATATACTAAAAACCAATAGCATGATGGTTTTTGTTGACAAAATGCTTAAGAGGAAATCCAATATTATTTGGATTATTTTAATTTTCTTTCTTGTGATTCCCAGCCATATTTTTTGTGGGATACAAGGCTATGATTGAGTTTTTAAACTGCTCCAAGTATAAGACAAACTGTTCTAAGAATAAGACAAATGGGCACAATTCAGAGAATCTGCCATAAACCATATGTTATCTGACCAAACATGCATTGTTGCCAGAATTATTTGTAAGACTGTAAAGAAGAATCAATATGGGATTTCCAAAGCATCAAAAATATCCATTGTTGAAGTTCAAAAATATGGCAGATTTATTATATCACTGACTGTACTATATTTTGTTCTGCTGAGACTGCTACCTTCTCTCCCGAAAGTAAATAATGGGTGACTTATTTAATTTCAGAATGGCTGTATAATATAAGAACCACAAGTTGATTTATTTTAGCTATGGAGTACTGGAAAAAAAATGGCAGATTCAAAGCTTATACTGTTGAAATGTTCTTGTTTTCATTTAGGCAACAGCCTTTATGGAGGTAGCTATATATTTTTCACAACCACTTTTATTTTGTGGTTTCAAATTGACAGTAAAATTTGGTGTAAATTTTCAATGTCAAGTTTTCTATTGTGAATATTGAAATCTAATGTACATTTAAAATGGGAAGGATGATACACTACTAGTATTCTTTGGCTTATGATCATTCATTTAATTACTGTACAAAGTTACAAAAGCTGGAAAAGTGACTTGCACTTACGACCATTGCAGTATCCCTTCAATCATGTGATCATGATTCAGGTATTTGTCTATATGTACAATTGTTGAAGCATCCCATGGCTCCATAGTCAGCATTTGTGACCTTCTCAGCTGGCTTTTGATTAACAAAGGGACTGAGGGAAGCTGGATTTGTTGTATCATTATGTGATTCACTTAATGCTGGTGGCAAAATGTAAAATCAGGTGCAATCACAAGATGGCTCACTTAATGAGCACATCACTTGGCGACGGAGGTTTTGGTCCCAATTGTGGTTGTAAGTCAGAAATGCATGCATTCATGCATGCCTGCATGCATGCATGTAATCTATACCATTGGCACACACCTTCAAATACCTAATGCAATATTAATGCATAAAGTATCATTCATATTTTCCTACCTTCTACTTTTTGATATTTTTTCTGCTGTTTTTACTAGATTTAAAATTTTAAATATACAGTTAAGAACGCTGAAAAAGTAAGAGCAAATCTGACAAACAATGGCTATTTGATTACAAATCATAAACTACTGAAGTTTTAGGAATGCTTCTAAGTAATTTACCATGAGATGGAATTTTACAAATATGTAACTGCTTAAATGCCATACTATGAGCACCACCCTGTTATTACATTGTATCTTCTCATCTATATGATTTAGTATTGAAGTTTTATCTCTCATCAGTGGAATTTTATGCCTAATCCCTCATGATTCGTACCCTTCAAGCAGTTAGTATTCTTCAATTTCATTTTCCTTCTTTTATTTGTGCCTAATACCATCTTAATTACCTAATGTGGTGCCCAGTGTATATTTATGTTCATAATAACTGGGTCAAAGTCACCCAGTTGGCTTTGTGCCTAAGGCAATATTAGAAGTCAGTTTCTTGGTTCCTAGACTGATGTCTTACCCACTATGCCAAACTTTCATAAAGCAGATTAAACCTGATTAATACTATAGGGAAGACTTCCAGATATGGGTGATAGGTACCATGACCATATTTCTTGGGGAAAAATGAGAAATCGTAACAGAGGCAAATCTGAAAAAGATTCATAAGAATAAAAAGGTTAATTGTTTGTATTTGTAACTTTCCCTTTTAAAGGAAAATTCCTTTAAAGAGTACAACCAAAAAGCCCTCACAAAATGCATATTCTAATCAAAACATATGTACATTTTAAAAAGTCAATTGGGATTTTCATATTTTTCACATGAAACATTGAAACACTGTAATTGTGTTAAGTAGTACAATTTGTATGGTAACAGTTCAATGATCAAAATAAAGAAGAAAAGTAAGTTTTTGAAAAATAAATAAATCTAAAGACCAGCTTTCAGAAATAAAATGGTGTCCTTTATAATAAAGGACATATGTAACCATAGACAAATCTGGGGAATAAAAAATAAATAAATAAACAAACCAAAAGGTTAGTGGCTCAGAACTGAATGAACATACCCACGAAGCCCTCAAGTACTGAATAGTTAGCATAACATGTGTTTGATTTAGAGATCTATGACAAGTCATTACAGCCAATCATCACAGCCATCTCACCACAGGATAAGACACTGCGGGACAAGGGTTACACCAATATCAAAGAAATGGTGGAACAGAATAATTAAAGAAGGGATGGAAAAGGAGGGGCAGAATGAAATGTGAATGACAAAAATTAAAATATGTTTGTATTTATTTTAAATAATTAACTTGAATTGTTAATTGTCCTGTGGCAAGTTGTCCTGTGATAAGTAGGACATGGTGAGTTGTTCTATTCTGTGATATACATCACACAACAATGCTGAAATGTCCCAGAGGAAGCTTATGTCTGCTGAAATTGACATGGTGCTAAATAATTAAGTAATTAATCATAGTTGTTGAATAACTAAAGCAAAATATGAGTTTGAAGTATTTTACCATGCAAAGGCCTTTTGTGATTTTGAGAGGTTTCTCATCTTTCTTAGCAGTAACAGATTTTGCAATTTTTCTCTAACAGAAATAAAAATCACTGCAGAGTGAATCTTCACCTCTGCAGCTAGACTGCATTATTTCATGATCACATGCTGAATATATGATATTTTCTGTTAAATTCAGCCAGCTTTCTTGGCTAGGTAAATGAAAGGAATGTGATCTCCGTTTGTTGTTATTCAGAGTAGGGATGTAAAACTAAAAATGCAGTTTCATAAAGTCACAGTTTTTAAAAAATGACTTTTCTCATGAAAAAGTGTCCTTGGTCACTAGCTGCTGTCACTGAAGCATTTCAAGTATATTCAAGAGCAATGTGTCTCTGATGTGGCAATGGGCTACTTCTTTGTATCAGCAGATAAGTAACAGGCATGTTTATAGTCATGTTTCTGTTAAAAATAAAAGATACAGTCAAGACAAATAAAAGAGTCCTACGAACCATCTGTCAAATGAATGCTGTATTCTCGTTCTCATCATTATTTGATTATATACAGTGTTCGTTGGTTATGGCAATCAGTTTAAAAGAGAAATACTTTGGCAGTTTCGACAGCTGGTAGGGATGATAAGGAATTCTGAAATATGGCAGCAGCCGAGAGGTTGAAATGCAATAGATAATTAAATAAATATTAAAAAGCCTTTTGGGAGAAGCATTCTAAGGGTTTCTCCAAAAACACTGTCTATCTTTAATTGACATCAAGTGATATAAACCAATTGACTAGTCAGACAAAGTCAACCAACTGAGGCTTTCTACGATATCTTATGGAAAGAAAAAAAATGGGGATAGTCAATACTAACAAACAGTTTATATTAAAACATACACCGAGGGCAGTGGTGGGATTCAGCCAGTTTGCACCACTTCAGGAGAACCAATTGTTAACTTTCTGAGCAGTTTGGTGAACTGATTGTTGGAAAAAATCATTAGGGCAGAGAACTGGTTGTTAAATTATTTCAATCCCACCACTGACCAAAAGAAAAAGTAAAGAGTACCAAATAAATAAGTCAGTCAGTAGTTTTTATACATCCAAAGGTCAGTGATCTATTCCCACCCATCAGCAGACCTATGGATGATTTCAGGATTCTCTAAAACAGGATGTGAAAGCATGTAATTCATTGTTCTTCATTATAGGAGGGGCTTCTCTTTGCATGTGTATGTGAAAGGTAGCCCTGAATGTAAGCATACATTTAACAGAATCATTGCATTGTAAGATATTGTTGAGCACTGTGCCCTGTAGACTGTATTTTGTCATCTTCTAACATCCATTTTGTAATCTCTAGGAAATTATTGAAGTGGGAGTGTTAGGTTACCTTGAGGGAGCTGGGTAGTTTTCAAGAATTTTAAGGAGCAAAATTTCTGTCTTAATTCTTAAATAATAACAATAAAGGCATGCCTTATTTTCAATCAGTAAACAATTAGACCAGTATCTGTAATCCTGGCACCCATTATTTCATTATCAGTTTTGAGTTTACATGCAGATACAACCAATTTCATTGTATTTAAGTACAATGACAATAAAGATTATGCTTATTCAGTTATGTTTAGCAGGAATAGTACAAAATTGTAATATACCATTTGTAAAGTTAAAGCTAAGAGACAAATAAAGAGATTGAAACTTGAGAAAATGAATGAAGTCCAAAACTTGCCAATGCAAAACATCTCTGATATAATTTAATAAGGTGAAAAAACTTATTAGCTGGCCATCACACTCCCTCCCTCTCAGCATTTTCTATATAGAGAAGTTGTACCACTGTATGGTACCAACCCTAGAAGTGGGAAAGACAGTGAAGTGCTTAAATAATAACTATCAAGCTATTTGTAGTCTCCTGCTTCAATCTGCTTCTTTGAAGCAGGTCCTCACTTTGATTCACAAATAGGCTTCATGAATCAAAGTATGCCTTTGAAGCTGTGTATAGTTTTCATTTTATCACTGTATTCTTTGCTTTTCAAGATCAGCAAAGGTGCAGATGATAGCTTCTAAATGCTTTGGAGGAAAAGTGGAACATGAAAAATAGTGGTGTGGAAGTAACTTTATATTTAAAATATTACATGTCCTAAACCTTGAATAAATAGTCATCCAGCCATCCAGCCATCCACTTGTATCTTTCCTCCTGAGATTACATAAAGGTAAAAGGTAAAGGTTCTGCTTGCACATATTTTCTAGTCATTCCTGACTCTAGGGGACGGTGCTCATCTCCATTTCAAAGCCGAAGAGCCAGCGCTGTCCGAAGACATCTCCATGGTCATATGGCCAGCATGACTAAATGAAGACAGGACATGGAATACTGTTACTTTCCCACCAAAGTTGATTCCTATTTTTCTACTTTCATTTTTGCATTCTTTCGAACTGCTAGGTTGGCAGAAGCTGGGACAAGTAATGGGAGCTCACTCTGTTACACAGCGTTAGGGAGTCGAACCGCCAAACTGCTGATCTTTCTGATCGATAAGCTCAGCATCTTAGTCACTGAACCATTGTGTCCTTTAGAGAAATTATGTATAGCACTTCTAATTTTTCCTCTGAGTGAAGTTGGATTAGAAGAGGCTGATTCCTACACAGTTTCTATGGCTGAAAATGGACTTGTTTTCCACATCCAGTATGCTGATTCTTTTCCTGGGAATTTCAGAGCTGTAGTCCCAGCACATCTAGAGATAATAAAATGAAGGAAAACTGATCTACGCCCATTCTACTAATGCCATTAATACATTAAAAAACAAAAAGAAACATATTTCTTGAATTGTCTGTCCTTTTAACTTTTATACTGGACTGTAGTTTGTTTGTCTGTAATACAAGTGATTCTTGATATGTTTAGTCATATTTTTTCCATTTATTTATGTATTTATCAAATTTGGAGATTACCCATCTCGCTCATAGAGTGACTCTGTAATTAGACTCTGGTGGTTATGAATTATTCTAGCAATCCATTTATGACACAAACTAGAATTAAAATGTAAAGACATAAAACAGATTGTCAAAAGAAAAAAGTCAGGAGTTCATATTTTTCTCCAATATACCAAACAAGTTGATCATTGGTAAATATGTCCCCATTATTTCCTCTCCTGTGCTGTAACCATAGAGAAAGAATTAAAAACATAAGCTAATAAAATCTAAGCTTTATTAAATTCCTAGTTTGTTTGTGCTCAGCTGATTCTAAAACCAATATAGATATACACTGGTCGGCTGTTGGAGTGTTATGTATTTAAATATTATATTGATTTATTCTTCATTTTTTTTAATAATGAAGAGAAGCAGATGTTATGTTGTTAATATGTCCTCCTCCTCCTCCACCTCCTCCACCTTCTCCTCCTTCTTTCTTCTTCTGTTATTGTTGTTAGTTCAGAAGTTGTGTCTGACCCATTGTAACCCCTTGAACACTGTTTCTCCAGGCATTCCTGTCCTCTACCATCTTCTGGTGTCCATTTAAGCTAACACCTACTGCTTTGGTGACCGTATCCTCTATTGTCCCTTTCTTCTTTTTTCCTCAATCTTTCCCAGCATTTGGCTCTTCTCCAGTGAGCCCTTCTTTCTCATTAGGTGGCTGAAATATTTGAGTTTCATCTTCAGGATCTGGCCTTCTAAAGAGCAATCAGGGTTGATCTCCTTTAGGACTGACCGGTTTGATTGTCTTGCAGTCCAAGGGACTCGCAGGAGTCTTCTCCAGCACCGTAGTTCAAAGGCCTCAATTCTTTGGCACTCAGCCTTTCTTATGGTCCAACTTTCACAGCCATGCATTTCAACTGGGAAAACCATGGCCTTGACTATACACACTTTGTTGGCAGGATGATGTCTCTGCTTTTTAGTATGCTATCTAGATTTGCCATAGCTTTTCTTCCCAGGAGCAAGCATCTTTTAATTTTTTGGCTACACTCCCCATCTGCGGTGATTTTGGAGCCCAAGTTCTTCTTTTAGTACCTTAATTATTATTAATATTAGGTTGAATAATATTTATTTTTATTTATTTTATTTTATTATATTTCTAGACCGCCCCCTCTCCCCGAGTGACTTGCCTATGTGATTACAGCTAGTAACATATCCAAATCTATCATACCTACATGGAAATAAAAGCTTGGTTTCCCAATCACAATCCAAAATCACTACAGTCTATTATATAGCCTAGCTTCTGCCCCTTCACGTTTATTATCTTCTCCTAAAACACTAATTCTTTACCCTATTTGTTGAAGTTAGTTGCAGATTGAATGAAACTTCAATCTACAGTTTGCAGTGAATTTATTTTAGGGAATTTATATTGTGCCTGGTGACTTAGGACGGCTTACAGAATGAATGAATGGAAACTCTGGAGAAGGAGCACAGGATCAGGACTAGGTTACAAATTATGCTCTTTTGCTTTGAAGTTATGCTAACCTTAAAATGAAGGATTTATCCAGTACAAGTGTGTAAAACCCATGGCGCCACATTGTCATCACGTAACATATGATTTTTTTCCCCTTTCACTAAATCAGAGGTGTGCCTGGCAAGCGCATGACACATTTAGCCGATGGGCCACACGTTTGACACCTCTTATCTAGTACTTCTAATTGATATTTGTTAATAATTATTTATTTTAATTATTTATAGACTTTTCTTCTTCATCTTCGTAATCATGGTAGAGATACCAGATCAGAGTGAACCAAGCCAGACTTGAGTGAATAATAATAATGATGATGATAATAATAATCACTACCACTGCAACTTGGGAATTTATTTAGGGACAACTACAAATTTAAGTCTGAAAATAAAGCAACCCATTTTTTTCCTTTCACTTGCTTTAAATATTTGTGAGGACAATATCATGAATTCAACTATGCTTATGGAATGCAGGCTGCATGTAAAGTTTAAGAATGCAAGCTAAATATACTGTAACACATAAAATTCCTTACTGCACGATCTTATCCTGCTTCCTCTGAATTTTATAGTTTATATGAAAATTATTATACTGGTCTCAGATTAGTGTAATAAGATTGAACCTTTTACAATATTTATGTGACTTTTAGCTTATTATACTTTGCACTTGTTTCTTATTGCTGCAATTTATTTGAGTAAGTTACAGGTTGGGCAATGAATGGCCATTGGAATATAAGGCACTACTAGTGTAGTGTAAAGGTGCTACATTAGTAGGTAATACACTGCATCAAATTATTGCTGTTTTCAGGTAAATGCAACTGACTGGATCTCCAATTAGAGACTCAAATAAGATAAATCACAAAAGGAACACTACCTTGCTTACATTTTCTGGGTAAAAATATGCTTACTGTATTATAGGAAAAATGGGTAAAATATGTAATCCCCTTGATAATTCCAATTAAATTGAAATCATTAATATCTCCCACATGTTTATGTCTGAAATTCCATTTGTGCACAGCATCTAACCTATTTAAAACTGTTCAGACCTCAGCCTCAAAGCATTTCTTCCTTGCTGTAGCAAGGGAGAGATAACTGCTGAATTTATCTTCAGGCAGCAGAAAGCCTACTATAATAGAACAATGGGAGATAATATGCCAGAAGTACGATAATCAAGGTTAATGACAGAGCTAAGATAAGAGTTGACTGAGATGACCTAGCGATTGGCTTCCAGAGGGCCATTCTTCCCACTGCTAGTGCAAACTGTCTGCTATGAGAGTGCAGTAATGGTGCTAGGAGTGATTTTAGTTCCTATCTGAGAGAGATGTTGCTGCCTGGTGTGGAAGCCAACAGATTATCACAGAGATGTTTGGGGTATTAACTTTTGGGGTTGGTCAGTTTTAGTTTGAATACAGTAATGTATGAAGTTTTTAGATTTACCCTTGCATTTTTCAGCAAGCTATGTAAGAATAAAATTAGAGTCTAGAAAAATATGAGTGAAATTTGAACATAGATGATGATTAAACAAATGGGGTAGGTCCTCTAAGTCTTCTAATTTATCATTTGGGTCTCTTCACACCAAAAGGCACACACTGTCAAGAAAATTGCAGATCTCTGTTACCTGAATCACATTTTCAGAAGTATCTTTAATCCTTAGACCGGCCAGCTTTCTCTTGCACTGACATTTGCTCTTGGTATAACCACTAACTTGGTATTTACTCACTGTGATAAAAGACAGTAGGAGTAAAAAAAAAAAGAGAGTAATCTATCATTAATTCATTCCATTCTGTTTGGCAACCAGATCCTGTATTTTCTTTAGCTGTAGGTGGTCGCTCTAGGATCAGTGTCAGTTGTCAAAAAATAACTCTCTAAAATTTCTCTCCCTAAATACAATAAATATATGGATATGTGTGCATATGTTAATTTCAGAAAATAAATATATCATGTAAAATATTGAGAAGTAAGGAAGGGGAAGGAAGAGAACAGGCAGCAAATAGGAAAGGCCACCTAGCAAGATCAGAAAATGTTGTTGGAGAAATAACCTTATCAAAATTACACTGTAACAATCATAAGACCCATAAAAGGAAGGGAGTTTATTTTGATTCTCTCTGAATCTCTTAATTAACTCACTTCTAAGCCTACTTTACCACTGCTACTTGATATTTATACTGTCTGAAATGTGATTCTTGTTATTACACTACATCAACCTCAGTGCCTTTATGGAATACAATCAGTGTAATCAAACAATCTATCTGGAAAATTGAATTTCAGTAAGTAAACCTAACAATCATGAAATATTTCAAATGTATTTGACAGTAATTAATTCATAGACAGCAGTCTACTTTGTAGTTACTGTATATGTATTTAAAACAAAACCAAATGCAAGGATAGAAGTAACAGGAAATGTTTCTCTAGAGCTAACTTTTATCAGAATTAGTAGATAATACCCTGTTTTCCTTAAAATAAGACCTCCCCGGATAATAAACCCGACTAAAATTAAAGACCCATCTGTTCAGGCTATTATTATTATTATTTTATTTTATTGATTTATAGACCGCCCCCTCTCCTCGAAGGGACTCGGGGCGGTTAACAGGCATATTAAA
>JAPKID020001637.1:0-14457 GCA_026931265.2 Tropidonophis doriae
TAATTAAAACCGAATTAAATTACCCTGTACAATTTATAAAACCTTAAAAACATTTAAAACAAAATTCCCATTAAAACTAATAACAAATTTAAGAGCTTAGGGTTGGGGTTCCACTGGTTAGGACCAGCCAACATGGAGTTAATTAATTTGCAGAATTCATATATTTTCATTTCATAAAATAAAACGTCATTGTATTTTTTTTCCCTATGGAATGTTGGTCAAATAGACAAATGTCAACTTTAAATGAAAAGTTTATAAGATCTGTAAAGTGTGTATTTAGAGTTCTGCTGTCGCATAATAAAGAAGTGTTATTATTTCATACTCTTTATTATTTATATCTATTCCAGTGAAGATCTCTTTGAGTTATTGTCTAAATTAAATTCCCATCATGTTACTTTTTCTTTATAGATTGGCAGATTGCTACTCTTTCTATGCTGTTGGGTGGTGCCGCCATAATTCTTATAGCTTTCTTGGTTGGACTAATTTCTATTTGTGTGGGATCACGGAGGAGGTTCTACAGGCCTGTTGCTGTCATGCTGTTTGCGGCAGGTAAGTTAACAGCTGCTCTGAAATATGTACAACATTAAATAGCTGTTACTTTCTCAAGAGTAAAGATAAAACATCTCTGATAATCCAAAAATAATTTCTTCATTTCAGATTGTTCAGCTTTTGTTTGGCCAAGAAATCCCAAGATTTTCCTTCCAGGCCAACTCTTTCTATCATTTAAACTTTGAAGAGAATTCTTTATCAGCAGGCAAAAATCCCAGTGTCAACTAAATGAAGGAGTGCTTCTGCACCTATTTTTTCAGCCTAGATGTCATCCCTTCAATCTTAAGCATCACAAGAAGTAAAGCATACATTGTTACTTGATAATAGTCTTATCTTATCTCCTCTGACATTGCTTGCTTTACATTTTTAAAACACATTGTAAGTTATTATAATAGATACCATTTCAGAAACTTTGTAGAAACTTAAGGGACGTTATCATTCAAGGTACAGTGTCAGTGTTTATAAACATTAGTTTTGTAAATCATTCATATAAAAATAAATTGGATTACACTCAAATGTGTTTATATATTTATGTTCCACAGAAAGCCTTACTTACAATTGCATTAGCTTTGTCTTTTATTATTTATTTCAATAGCCTTCATAGTATATAAATCCCTTGTTTTTCAAAGGAAAGAGATTATATGAAGAAATTATTTTTAAGGCTCGTATGAAAACTCAAGGATGTTTTTTAGAGGAATATACTGTATAACAAAATCAGCATTTGATATGGGTTTGAATATCCATCAAGTTAACTAATGGTAGAGTTTTTCCTTCCTTCTCGCTAAGTTCTACAGCTACAGCTTTGTTTCTGTCAATCATGTTTTTGCTGGCACTGAAATAGTAAGGTTCTTTGATATACCGTAATAGAGAGAATGACAGAACTATCTAGTCTGCTAGGTGGATTTTTAAAAATCAATTTAAAAGGATGTAGAATCCAGAATCTTAGTATTTCAAGGATGAAAATAATTATCAGGAAAAGAATCCTACTGCCCTCTTCAGTTTCCATTGTTAAAGCTGTACCTTCCCAATTTTCAAAAGTATTTGCAAAGATTGTGTTTTGAACTTTGTTCCATTCACTGGAAAAAAAACAGGAAGAATTGTTTATTGAAAACATTTTATTTTAGTTGTTTTACTTAAACATTTATAGTTCTTCAGCTGTTTTCATTCAAGCCATTGCATCTCACGTGCTTTGAAAAAGCTTCAGTTACTGTATCTGACAGAACAAGGAGCATGAGAAGGATTATACTAGAGCAGGTGTGTCAAACTGGTGACCCACGTGCCAGATGCGTCACACACAGGCTATGCCTACCCTGGCTCCACAAAGGCAAAAAAAATCAAGTCATGAGACATCACAATACATCATGTGATGTGATTGAGTTTGGCATCTGTATACTAGAGAAAAGTAATAGACTTCTCTAAAGCATTTGATTGATAACACAAATAATTCTAAACATTCAACAACTATAAAACTTGTAGTAAACAATGCTACAGAAGCTAGAAAAGAAAATAAATCATTCAGTATCACATATTTGTTAAGAGTGAAAAGAGTGTGAGACAGAAATTGATTCAGTGATGCCAAGAATATATCAGAACAGAAGTTAGATTGCTATTTTCTCTTGGTTTAGAAGTGCTACAGAAATAAATGAGACTGCCATTAACAACAGAAATTTGTTAACAATAAAACATGCTTCAGTGCCTTGAGATAATTGGGTTTCTGCTAATAAACAAGAAATATTTATTCAAATGTCTAAATTTGCATTTACCATCAGAGTTAGTATAAACCTAAAAGTTCAGGAATCATTCCAATACACTAACTTTCATTACACAAAGGCTGCATTTTATAATCAAGAGAATAAAATGTTTCCTCCTGCAAAAAAACTCTCTAGAAAAAAAATACATGTTTGTATTGTGATGTTTTAGAAAAAATATATTGGACTGACTACTGCTGTGAAGGAAATCAAATGAATTACAGATATAGAATTAAATAATTTGAAAAGACAATTTAAGTCATTAATTCCCTATCAGTGCAGGGATCAAAATTAAATCATCCTCAAGAGATTGTTCAGCATTTGACTATGCTCACCCAGAAAGAGAAGTTCCTTGATAAAGAATTAATTGTCCAAATGCTGTTTCTACCAGGAAATGTTTCCTAATATTTATTTCTATTCTATGTTCCTCGTATGTACTTAATAATTTTCTGTATCATGCTTTGAGATGATAAGAGAAGAACTTTTGACATCTTCCTGCTCCATCTCCTCCCTTTCTCCTCCCCCTCTTCTGCCCCCTCTTCCTCCTCCACCTGTACATATAATTTCACCCCAAATTACATTTGCTTTTCTAGCAACCACACTATTATTGTAATAAGCTTTTTATTTTAGTATCCTTCTCACAGTTACATCTTATTTCTTTTTCATAAGTGAAGGACTTTGTATTTGTCAGCATTCATTTATCTTTTCAAACCTAGCAATATCTTTTTGGATTTTATTTTACTTGTATGATATGAAATGTGGCAATATTTAAATTTTTATATAAATATATACATATTTATTTAATTCAAATCATAACGGTAATTCTGCAGCGCCTCATTCAATACACATAAGTCTACCCAATCATTTGATGAGACATTGAAGAATACTGTTCAAGTACAATTTTTTGTTTAATGAACTTGCCATCTAGTCCATATTTAACTAGCTGGCTGATCAGAATTTCATGGGCCTCTTTTATCACTTTCCAAATGTCAAGATGTACATGCTTTTTCTACAATCTTTCAAGATATTGGTAATCATAATTAGTGGTTTCTATTTCACCAAGTTCTTTCTGTCACATCTTTCAAAGATAGGAATAGGATGATCAGATAGAACCATCTGATATTTACCTATTATTCATGATTTCTCAAAATTAATGGACTGAGGTTTGGATAGACCATCAGCAAGTTCTTCAGGTTTTTTTTCTTGGTTGGATGGTTGCTAGATTTAACAAAAGATGTAACTGCTTTTAACATGAATTCAGGTATTAGTTGTCAGTGAATATACAGTACAAGATTAATAAAATAACCAAGAGAGTAATGGATGTATAGGTATGATTAAATACATATTGTGAATGATCATCTTCACTTAGCCATATTTAGTAAAAATTGATATTTAAAAAACATAAACATCTATACATTTTTATTATTAATCTTCTGAACAAATCTGCATAAAATTGTTTAGGTTATAAACAATATTCCACATTTTAATTAAATAATTCAAATTAAAATAATTGAAGCTATGTGCTTTTTCTACATATAGATTTCTCCCCAATTGTGAATAGGTATTCACAATTTAATTATATACACAGTGTCATAGGAATTATATTTAAGTACTAGTTAATATTATAACAAGCCTTTAGTGATAATTAAGCTTTGCTTGATTATATTATTTCATTAACTTCCCTTCTGTTACCATAAATATAATAAATCAATAATTTTGCCACCTGTGTTCTTGGCAATTATCATAAAAATCTGAATGATATAAACAGAAAAAGAATGATGGAAGAAGAACAGGGATTGTTGTTTAGAATCTTCATGTGCTATTTTCTAATAACATATAATTTATATATGCTGCTGAACATTTGGATTGATGTGTTCTTTATGGATTAAATATAACTCATTGCGGTAATCTTAATTTCAATGTTACTTAATATTGGCTAAGCAAAATTTAAATTGTATATTACTTTAAAATGAAACGCACATTCACAGAGGATTTCTATGCAATATTTTTTAAATAATGTGGGTTGCTTGTGAGGTTTTTTAACAAAGATTTTCTTTTAATCCCATCTTTATTATTTTTATATATAACCCAAAGCAGCAAACATAGCTAATACACCTTCTTTCTCCTATTTTCTCCACAACAACCTGTGAGGTGGATTGGGCTGAGAGAGTGGTTGGTTCAAAGTTATCCAGATTGCCTAAAGTTCATGCCTAAAGTTGGACTAGAACGCACAGTCTCCTGGTTTCTAGCCTGGGCATAAAACCTAGACCATTTGAGTTTTTTCTCAGACACTCCCTGAAAAGTTTTGTTTGTAAAGAAGAAGCAAATGTTTATAAAGTAACAAGTTACATTTCCTGAAATATGTCAGTTTAAGTGGCAGATGAAACAATAAATAATGGACAATTTATTTCATAAAAATTCAACAGCTATGGGGTGTTAGGGGGAGTGTAAGGCTTTTGATCCATATATCATCGGATCCAGATTGAAGAGTTTTTCACTGCTATATTGAAATTATTTTATTGTGTTTTAATCTCTGTGTGTCTCTGCTTCTCTGTTTCTGTCTCTTTCTCTTTCACGTCTGTATTGTACCTGCTATGTAGTATTTTTATGATTGGGCCAAAATCTTCTGTTCCTATTATTGTATGTATTTTTATGTGTGTGTGTGTGTATGTGTGTGTGTGTGTGTGTGTGTGTGTGTGTGTGTGTGAATCAGTCTGTCTGTCTGTCTCCAGGGGTGGTATTACTTTATGGTATCATATCAATTTCTTTGGTTAACTGAGATGGAAATGTACTGTAACAACAGCCAATGCTGGAGTTTTTATAAACAATTTAATGTCAGACAAATCATAGAAATTTCCTTTTTGCTGTTTATGTACAAACATGCCCTAAATGTTTGTCCTAAATGCAAGTCCTAAAGATGCTTACCAGACAAGGTGGGTGAATCAAAATTCCCCTTTGGAATAATCAGAGAAAATGCAGTAAAAGTATTTTAGCAAATAGGAATTTATAGATTGATAATTAGTCTGCATTGCTATTAGTATTATTAGCATTAGTTGAGAAAATAAGTTACTATCTTTAATTTGTAAGTGAAAACAGAACAAGTAGGATGTACAAGAATAAAACTGCAAATCCTATGATTCATTAGGATTTTTTAATATTAATATTTAGGATTTTCAAATTATGTATTGCGCTAGTCCTCAGTACTCTTCTCAATAATCAGAATTGTGTATTTTTGTATCAAGCAGGCATAACTTCTCATGCCATATGCATTTTTATATAGTTCTACTATGTATCAGAATTTTTATATTCAACATTCCCTAAAATGCATTCTTTGTCTGCAATCCTTTCCAATTATAACTGATTTAAAACACAGACATTACAAATATATGAAGTTTTACAATGATTTTCAACGAAGAATGTCATGTGGTAATATATTTCATTGCTGTTGATAAAAACAACTTTGCTGGCTTTGTAAAAAGAAAATTTCTAATTCAGAGCATTGAAATACCTGGTTTCTAATCCAGTCCAGGAAGGGACATATGTTAATTTAAAAATATGTCCTGAAGATTTTGTGTTGAATTTATACTAGATAATTGAGACACGTTATATCTGACTCCTTTTCCCCCCTCCTCTTTTTTCCCCAGTGGTTCTTCAGGTATGCAGTCTTGTCCTTTACCCAATCAAGTTCATTGAAACTGTCAACTTAAGAATATACCATGAGTTCAACTGGGGCTATGGCCTGGCTTGGGGTGCAACTATATTTTCATTTGGGGGTGCTATACTTTATTGTCTGAACCCTAAGAACTATGAAGACTACTATTAAAGGAAACTTCTTTTGTAAGTAAAGGAATAAAACAAGGATTGTCCTGTCTTTTATAAGTGTTTTTAGTACTTTTGTAGAGTGTCAAGCTGTCTACTCCATTGATTTTTTAGCCAATTCTTTTTGGCTATAACTACTACAAATAGCTTTTCAACCTCTCTTTTTTAAAAAAAAAAAAACCCTGATACATTACATCTGCTACATCTATAGTGAAATGAAAGAAGTGGCAGCTATAGTAAGGAAGATAATGAATATGAGGAAAAGCAGTTGTATTTGTTATAGTCTGTTAGCACAAAAAAGTGCAATTTCCTCTTTATATCATACATGATGATATATGCTGAAATATGCTGAAGTTTACCAACTTAGATTCCTGTCTTGTATTGGTCCTGGGACTCTTACATAAAATAAACAACTGAATGACTAGATACTGAGAGAAGACCACTGATTAGTACATGCATTCAGTAATTCTCAAACAAGATGAGTTTGTACATTTTTCAACCAGCTGTGGTATGTCAATAAGTCAAAACTTAGAACATATTCTTCATTTTATGTGTTTGGACATTCAGCCTCAGCTGTAACCAAGTTCTAGAAATAATGTGGAGAATGACATAAATCTATTGAGAATTTTTAAAGTGGTGGTGGTGGTGGGGAAATATGCACAAGCTACTATTATCTTGATGCCATTTCATTTCTAAGCACCACAGTAAAGTTTTCAATAAGAGCTTGAAATGGGATGAGATGTCTTCTTCATAGTCATCACAATAAATCATGGATTATTATGTGGCAAATGAGACACAATGAATTTCAGGTATGCATGATACCAAGTTCCCATGTTCTCCTCTGGCATGATTATACAAGAGGATATACATTGGGATTTTTTCCCTTTAAGATTAATTGCAGCTTCCTATTTTATCCAAACTTGATAAACTGTGGTAAATTTTAACAATTAACCAATTTAAAATTATGGATTCTGAAACTAGTTTTTGCAAATAAATTTTAGTTAATGTTAACTACATTTTTTCAACAATAAACATTTAATTTAGATAAGTGTGACATTACTTTGGCTTTAAGTAAAAGGTTCTAATATACTCTGAACAACACTATAGGAAGATTGCGATGTCTGTAAAAATTTAAGCATTTCACCTAGCTTAGCTCTTAAGATGATAAATAATAGTTTGCCACAATGTCTAAAGTGGCATTTATTTACAATGTTTGTAAATAAAATTATTTTGCAGATAAAAACAAACATTTAAAATGGAAACATCCTTAAAAATTAAGGCAATATTAATATAAATATATGTATACATTTCTGAGAGCAGCTGTTAATCTAACAAGATATTGTCAGTCTTTAATTATATATTTTGTAATGTATATGACCATGGCAGTAAAGGCATACTGATAAATATATTTCATTAAGAATAGTATTACTATTACACTTGAAGTAAAACTAGAAAAAAGAATTATAACACAATTTAGCCATTCTATTTGAAAAAAGTGCTAATGTGATAAATCCCTCTTTGGAAATATAGATAACTAAAGTTAATTTGGGATGAGAAATTGAAATTGATTTACCCAGTATAACATTTATTTGTATTTAGAAATGTCTTATTTGGATATTTTTCAATTCTGAAAATATTTTTATACAATGTATATGGTTCTAAAACAAATTTTAAAATAATTATTTTTGTTATGTGTACATTAGAATGTACCCTACTCTGGCTCTTCTTTAAATGTAATACTTTAAAAAAAAAAGGAAATGCTACTCTGTGTTATTGCTCTGTAATGCAGAATTTCTTAATTTGAAAACCTCGAATTAATAGACAATTATTGCAAATGACAGAAAGAAAAATGGAGTATCCTGCAAAATATAAATATATTAATAAATATGTTTAAATGTTTAATTATTAACAAACAGATATGTTTTTTAAAGATCTGAAGTATGATTTTTGCTCCAGTCTAGAACTTTTTTTATGCTTTACACTTTCTGGGCAACCTCCACTTATCCACCCTATGTCACTGAAGCTTTAAAAAGTGTTGCTGTATATGCAGGTAAAAGAAAGTAACAGCCTGCATATTCATAAGAGGAACAACTGCCATGCCTTTGTATTCCATGTCATTGGTGTTATCTGCTTTCATTTATTTTTCACTGTAAAACGTATGCTAATTGGGCTGGTAAGTAGCTGAGTAATAAAAGGAATATTTCATTGGAATTCCATTTTGAACCATTGTAGCTGTTGTATGTTGAATGTTAAGAAGTAAAAGGCTCAATGCTTTCCGTATGTGAGAAAATGTAACTAGCAGATTGAAAACCAAAATGTGCTAAACTACCAATGATGAAGGTTAAAGAAACCAAAGTATTGTGAAGAAGTTATGTATAATAGTAGTCCACTATTAGAAAAGAAGAGATAGCATTCCAGGATTGTAGAGTTGATGGCAATGCAACTTGAAGTAGAAATCGATATTTATTTCCAAGTTGGCTAATCTTTTCCAGAAGTGGATATGTCGTAGCCACACTGTAAGCTAGAAATAAAATTCTGAATGGTAGTGAAGAAAAACCCGGGTTAAGTTACTTTGCAGAATTCCTTGAAAATGATGGAAAAGAAATCAGTTTGATAGTTTGGAGACTTGCTCCCAAAACTGATATTGCTAGGCTAAATATATCAAAGATCTGATTTGATATCTTGCAACTTTCATTTCTTTATGTACAGCCACCTCTGAGTGAGTATCATTTTATTTTTGACTTTCTAATCCAGAGGTGTCAAACTGTCAGCCTGCGGGCCAGATGCATCATGCGCAGGCCACCCCCACCCCTGCTCTGCAAAGGCAAACAAGTCATGTGTAATTACCTCCTCCTTTCCCAAGGAAGTATAGGCTCTTAACATGGTATTTCAAAGGAAACCCTTTATTGAGAAGAAGTGATAGCAGGACAGATGAAGCAGATTCTAAATTATCTCCCAAATTATACAATTAGATATATGGCTTTAGAACCCCTCCCTCCAGTTCAAATGTGGATTTAGCCAGTCCACGGGTGTGAAGATGTTTATTGTAACAGCCATATTGAGCAACAGATAAAGAGCCGTTCCCAGGATCTTCTGCTCAGCGAACTGAAACAATCCACATGGCTCTCCCTCCTTATTACATTTCAAAGAAGATGAGAATACTGCAGGGTGGTTAGATGCCAGGAAAAAGGTTATAAAAATACAGCACACACACCCCCTCCATTTGAATGGCAGTATCACGTTAGGGATATGACATATTGCCCTTCTTAGAAAAAAGATAGATCCACCTATAAGAGATAAAGACCAAAAAGATATTTTAGCAACGTTTGTGAGGGTATTGGGTGTGGAATTTATTTAAGAGTGTGGGGATGATGGTGTGTTTTTTGTCCACCCACTCATTTTTGGAAGGGGGAAGGTGTTTCCATGCTACTAGGTATTGGGTTTTACCTCAATGGATTCTAGAATTGAGGATGTATTTGATTTCAAAATGTTGCTCACCCTCATTATGGGTGCGGGTGTGCATGGGTTTGAGGTCTAAGTGAGGATGCAACTTCTCTTTTTAATAGGCTAATGTGAAAGACTGGATGTACTTGTTTGAATGTTCTGCGAAGTACTAATTCTACTGTAACTAGGTTGATGATCTTAGTGATTGGAAATGGACCCACAAATTTCGGCCCTAATTTATTTGAGTGCTGCAGTGTTTGCAAGAATTTTGTGGATAAGTATACTTATGTCACTTATTTGGAAAGGTTTTGGTTGAGTTCTCTTCTTGTCTGCTTGGTGTTTAAAAGTTTCTCTAGCATCCTTTAGTGCTAATTTGACTACAGGCCAAGTGTTTTGTAGGGTTTCCATCCATTCACTCAGGGACGGTATGGTGGGTGTTTCTGTTAGTAGTTCTGGCATATGGGTGAAATCTTGGCCTGTAACTACTTTAAAAGGGGTGTAGCCCATGCTGGAGTGTACAGAATTGTTGAATGCCACTACTAAAGGTAATAGTTCAGTACACTTATCTTGTTGATAATTAATAAAACACCTTAAATATTGATCCAACATGACATTTGTTTTTTCACATTGGATATTGGTCATCAGGTGATGAGATGAGCTTAAACCTTGGGCGGTGTCAAGTAGTGTTAGGAACGCCCTCCAAATTTTTGATGGGAATTGAATGCCCCATAAGAAATGATCCTCTGTGGAGCTCCATGTAAATGATAAATCAGGAATAATTTTGCTAAGGCTTTGGCTGTTGGAACCTTTTGACAAGGATTAAAATGAGTTTGTTTAGAAAATAGGTCTGTTCTCTGTGCTCTCTGGCAATTCTTCTCTAACGTCCACAGAGATCTCTCTCCAGGGTGCTGAAGGGGTTAACAGTCCTGGGGTTTCCTCTTGCCATCTTTTTGCAGCGGCACAAATAGGACAGTTAGCCACATAGTTTTCAATGTCTTTTTTCAGTGATGGCCACCAGAATTGTCTTTTGTTGAAGTGCAATGTTTGGACAAATCCAAAATGACCAGCCAGTTTAGAGCCATAGCAGCATTTCATAATTCAATCTTTGGCTGGCTGGTACATACAACTTTTCTTCCACCCATGCTAAGTTCTCTTTGATGAGGCAGAGGTTTTTGTGGTTTAGGAACCACTCGTCATTGCTTAAGGCTTGCTTAAACACTTGGGTGGTTGCATTATCTGTGGTTCCTTGTTTGGTCTGTGATCTAGTAATTACTTTAGTTTCTACTTGATTATCCTGAAGGATTGGTCTGATTACTTCAGGCTTTGTACTGTTGTATTGTGGTTTCCTTGATAGGGCATATTCTAATAAGTCTCCCACCCCCCAGGGAGATACTTAAAGGTAAAATCAAACCACTTGAAATATTGAGCCCACCTCACTTGTTTTGGGGAGAGTTTCCTAGAGGTTTTTAGAGCTCCCAAATTTTTGTGATCAGTCCAGACTTTAAAAGGGATCTTACTGCCCTCTAAGAATTGTCTCCACATGAGGAGCGCCCAGCGAAATGCATAAACTTCCTTTTCCCAGATAGCCCACTTTTGGATGTATAGGCACAGGGTTGCAGCTGTCCCTGATCATTTGTTTGCAATAGGACTGCCCCTGTTGCCACATCACTTGCATCCACTTGTATTACGAATGGTTTCTCTGTGTCTGGGTGTTTTAAAATTGGTTCAACTAAAAAAAGCCACTTGAGGTTCTCAAATGCAGCTTGGCATTCCATTGTTCAGTTCAAGATCTATTTAGGCTTTGATCTTCCCTCCCTCTTTTTTTTAGAAGGTTGGTTGTAGGAAGGGCTATTTGAGCAAATGCAGGAATAAATTGGCAGTAAAAGTTAGCAAATCCCAGGAAGCTTTGTAGTTGGTTGCATGTGTAGGGTGTTTTCCCATCAATTACTGCTTGGACTTTTGGGGGATCCATTTCTATTCCTTGATGTGAGATGCAATAGTCAATCTTTTCCTGGTGGAATTCATATTTAGAGAACTTGTATTAGAGCTTTGTTGCACTGAGTTTATTTAGAACTGCCCTGAGTAATTTTACATGTTCTCCTTTTGTCTTCATATAGATTAAAATGTCACCAGGTAAACAGGACCCTTTTATATAAATGTTCATAGACAACTTTGTTCATTAGTTGCATGAATATCGCTGGGGCTCCTTGAAATCCAAAAGGAAGTTCCTTAAATTGGTAGCAGCCCAGTGGTGTGTTAAATGCTGTTTTCCACTAGTCTTCTTCCCTTATGCTTATTTGATAATTTGCCTCTCTCAGGTCTAGCTGTGAAAAGACTTTTTCCTTTTGAGAGGTATGCCAACATGTCCTTCATAAGGGGGAGGGGGTACATGTTTTGCATGTTTACTGTATTTAAATTCCTATAATCTATGCACAATCTCATAGAGCCATCTTTTTTTTTCTCTGAAAAGTACTGGGGCTGCGATTTTTCGGTGTGCTGGTTCAATAAACCCTCTTCAGTTTTTTGTCAATGAAAGCTCTTTATTCTATCAGTTCTCTAGAGGACATGCAATACATCTTTGGTTTGGGAACTTTTGCCCCTGGCAGGATTTCAATTGTGCAGTCGGTGGCATGGGGGGAGGGGAGTTCATCAGACACTTTTTTGCTGAAAACCTCAGCTAAGTCTCTGTATTCCTTTGGTATATCCCAGTTTGGTGTTCCTCAACTGAGCATCAGCATTTTTCAGTCAGCTGCCCCCTTTTCCAGTTTCCATTTTTGTCATCAGCAAAAAGTTACTCATAACTGAAATATGATCAATCCTTGCCTCCTGTTAATTTTGGGATTCCATTTTCTCAGCCATACTAACCTCAATACTAATGGTCATTCCATGCCGGGTGCCACCACAAATGTCAGAGTCTCTTTATGATTATCAATAGTTATTTGTAGGACCTCGGTGGCTAACATGCTGGGTTTTCCCCCAGATATTTATCTGTCTACTTGGCAAAATTCAATTGGCATCTTTAGTCTCCTAGATTTATTCCCAGGTTCCCTACTAGGGTGGGACTTATCAGGCATCTTGTGTATCCTAAGTTCTAAAAAATCAGAGTTTTACTTCTGTCTTGACTGGATATAAACAGTCTAAGGGTGAGGGTAAGCAGTTCAATTGGGTTGCTTATCAGAAGTTCATCTTCTAGGTCGCTTTCTGTGAAAATTGGTTCATCCAGTTGGATTTCTGGAGTTTTGGTCCCCAAGAGGTGGCAGTCCAGAAACTCGATGGTTACCTTGCCTCACAGGACATTTCCTTCCCGTGGGGGCTTGGCTTTGTGGGTTCTCCCCAACAGGTGGTCTGCTTTCCTCACCAGCATCTTTGATCAGTGCTCTGCAGCTCGGTGCCCCCCCCCTTCCCACACTTAAAACAAGCTGATGACCTCGGGGCAAAGAGGCGGTGGCAATTTAAATTGGTCTCTTTTCCTCTGGGGTGGGGATCTCTTCCAGCCTCTGCTTAATAAGTATGGATTCCTATCCATGTCAATCTCAGCTTCCTCTGTGGTGAGGCACCACTCAGGCAGGTGATCTGGTGTTCCTCTGGTGATGCAGGTGTTGTAGATGTCATTGTTTAATCCATCTTTGAAACAGCCCGACAGGATATCTTCTGGCCAGTCGACGCGGCAGGCCAGGTCCTGGAACTCCTCAGTGTATTCAGCTATGGATCATTACCCCTGCTTCATGACTTTGATTTGGTCTTGGGCTTTTTGGTCAGCTAGGGGGTCCTTGAACCAGTGATACAGTGCCATCATGGATCTGACAAAGTTTCTTAACTTTGTGGCATCCATGTTGTGCAGGGTAACCATCCTGGTTACGAGTGGGTGACGAGCCTCCACAACAAAGGCACAATGGAGCTGGGGAATATCAATGTCTTCCTGGATGAATTAAAGGCAGGTTCTAAAACAAGACCCAAGCCCAGAAAGCAGAGTTAGAAATACAGGATGTTAGGCAGGGGAGGCAGCCAGTGAAGAAGTATATCCGAGCATTTTGGAAGGTTGCCAGGAAGCTGAGGCACTGACTGGAGTCGCTGCTAGATCCATGCCTGCCTATCCTGGGGAATGCCTGAGAGAATCCATGAGTAGTACTGTATGGCTATGATGATAAACATTGACTTGAGGAAATATAAGAGACTTAGCACCTCTGAGTCAAAGCTGAAAAGAAGTCAAGAGCAGCACCAGCTGGGATGAAGACCAATGTCCACCCCGACTACTGCCCTCTCAGCCACCATGGCCTGCAAAACATTCCAATGTGGCCAGCAGGACCACATAGCAGCCAAGTTCCTGGTGCCCACTTCTCAACCAAGAGGGAAAGTGTGCACTCAGGCCAAACTGAAGAAGCTGGAGCGGCAGGGGTGAGAGAAGCCAAGTGTAACACACACAGTCATAGGGAACTCTGACCAAGGAGGACCAGCAACTAGTCTTTACAAAAGCAACAATGAAGCAACTCAATGGTAAGTGGAGCCACCCACCCCTTTTCCATCCTGGTGAAAATCATAGCAGTCAAATTGGGAGTTCAGGGAGAGTTGGAGGCACTCAGACTGTACCCATTGCCTAATGAGCATGCCGATGGTACTGAGGCAAGGCAATTGACCCAATCCATGAGATTCAAACAAGTAGTTCTCTGATACGGAGCTGCCCCACAACTCACCTAATGGAACCTGTGCAGCTAGAAATAGGCCAACATCATGAGATCATCAGCTTCGTGATAGTGCCAAAAATGACAGAGGTGATTATCCTGGGACTGTCCTGTCTAAACAAGTGGGGCCCTACCATATGGTGGCAGGAGAAAGGAAGAAGATGCTAGGGAGAGATCTTTCTCTCCCCCCCCCCATGAGGGGCCTTGGAGGAGAAGCT
>JAPKID020001638.1:0-14456 GCA_026931265.2 Tropidonophis doriae
AGGCCAGGATGGTACCATTTCGGGCTTGTTAGCCCTCATCAGCTGGTCTTACTTACTGTTACTGGGATTTGAACCGGAACCCTTCAGCATATAGGCAAGCCTTCCCCATGCCTAGAGCCACCGGCTTCCCCGTGATGTCATCAGCTTCACAGGACTCTGTTAATGGGAATATAGTTTTACAATTCCTGTTTTTGCCCCATTGAGGGAGGAGGCATATATATATATGTGTGTGTTAGTATTGTGAGCTGATCAATAATATTTACACATACATATTTAAAATATTTACACACACATATTTAAAATATTATACAGCAAGAAAAACTGTTTTTTGGGAGTAGCACAGCTGTTTTCAATAAATTGGGGCCTCTTTCTCCACCCCTCATCCAAAACAGTAATTATTCTCATGTTATCCCCTTGCACCAATTTATTGAGAAAACTGTGAAAAGAGCTTTCAGTTCAATGATTAAAATCTGGGTTAATATCCCTGTAATTTGGTTTTATTAATTTTGTGAGCTATATTGTTGATTCCTCTCCATCTTCCCCCCCTCCCGCCAAAGTGGCCTGTTCTATATCATGGTAATTAGATATTATCATGAAAAGTAATCTTTCATGGAAAAAAACCCCAGGCTTCCAAATATTAAAAACAAACCCAAAATTAAGCTACAGAATTTTATAGGGTGTATTTGAGATGTTCATTTTTTGGTTTCTCTCAAGCTGCCTAAAATACTGGAATGTGCAATCCTGACACATCAGGTAACCATGTACAAGAGGACTCAATGCAGAATCTTACTAAAATATCATTTAATCTGTCTCAAGTAAATTTTTGTTTATTTATTTATATCCCATCTTTATTATTTTTACAAATAACTCAAGGCGGAAAACATACCTAACAGGCCTTCCACCTCTCATTTTCTTTGTAACAACAACCCTTTGAGGTGGGCTAGACTGAGAGACAGTAACTGGTCCAAAGTCACCCATTTCATGCCTAAAGCAGTACTAGAAGTTGTGGTGTCTTAACCACTAGACTAAACAAATTCTATTTGACTTTTAAATACAGATTTCCACTTTTATAATATAAAAAGGCTGTTTATCTGAAGCAATATTAATGAAAACTTATGTCTATCATGTGGATTAGATAGTAGCCTCAGAAAACAACATTTTTAAATTGGT
Organism: Tropidonophis doriae; assembly: GCA_026931265.2. NCBI lineage: Eukaryota > Metazoa > Chordata > Lepidosauria > Squamata > Natricidae > Tropidonophis > Tropidonophis doriae. The sequence continues at coordinate 1,171 of JAPKID020001638.1, forward strand.
AGGTTTTCTTTAGAAATTCATGGATTGGTAATAACTCTTCTATAAACAAAGAATTACTTCCATGCTTCTTATATAATAATTTGCTGGTAACACAGGAACTTTAATGGTGATTGAGGAGGGTAGGTTCAATCTGCCCACCAAGACTGAAAACAAAAATTGATGTCTCCCTCCATTGATGCAAAAGGGTCAACCTAACAAACAGGAAAGGAAAAACCTGTAAGTGTCTTTTATGCACGGATAGTAGAGAAAGAGTATGTACTGCTTATTCATTCCTTTGAAGGAAAAGCATACCAAGCCAGGCATTTATGTAGAGTTAATTACACCACAGCTTCAAAGAAACAAAAACAAGTTGGCTTATCATGCAATCTATCTCTCGTTATTACTTTATGACCTTTCAGTAAAATGTAAGATGTAAAAATGAAATTTGATTCTATTCCTGGGGTTGAGAGATGACACAGCTCTGGCAAGCTAATTATAGAGCTTCACTGACACAGAAAATCCTTCTTGTTCAAGAGCGAGGAGGATAACTCAGTAAAACATCTTTCCACATTTATCTGACTCCCTGTTTGATATTTCCAATACTATTTACCACGGTTTTTCTACATTACAAAGATTAAATTTAACATACTGAAGCATGTGTTGAACATTTGCTTCAGGAAACCCAATTCTACATACTTCTAAAGTTTCAATATTGCTTGGTCAGCAATGATTAAAAAGAAAAAATATAATAGCGGCATACAGTTCAATCAAAATAAGGTCAAAAAATATCTACGGCCCCAAATCAATCAATCAGTCAGTCAGTCAGTCAGTCAGTCAGTCAGTCAGTCAGTCAGGCAGGCAGGCAGGCAGGCAGGCATCCATCCATCCATCCATCCATCCATCCATCCATCCATCCATCCATCCATCCATCCATCCATCCATCCATACTACCTAACTATCCAAAGTCACAAAATTTAAAATACAGCACACCAATACATACAGACATAGCAAGACATAGATATATATGAAGAAGAGGAAAAAACACTATAAAATTAGCAATTTATAGGAGGCACCAAACAATTTCTACAAGCTAAGGCTATAAATGAAGATTTTGTGACTGCATTCAAAGCATCCAGTATTTATTGTTTAGTAAGAATAATCTCATAATGAGTGGAGTCTATCGGGCTCTAGAAGGGGTGCATTACAGTACTTCTGATCACCAATGAGAATATAAGGCCACTAAAAGGTTGTGTGACACAAACTTCTACGTTTGAGAAAATTCACACTCAAATCTTCATATGGAAGCTGACATATTGACTAGCTGTCACCCGAGTAAAAAGTATTTACATGAACTATTGAGAAGACTCTTTGCTATAGGGTTTATAAGATCTTATGAAAGATTTTGTATACCTTGGGGAGTGACCAAGGGGAATTTGGCTCTGACTTTATGGGTGTCAGACCTATATAAAAAAGGATGGTTTCCTCCTGAGCTGTCATGTCCAACTCTAGGGGGATGTGTTCATCTTTGTTTCCTACCCAAGGGAGCCAGCATTGTCCAAAGTTGCTTCCATGGTCATGAGGCCAGCATGACTATATGCTAAGGTACATGGAACACTGCTACCTTCCCACTGAAGTGGTACCTACTTTTCTAGTTGCATTTGCATTCTCTCAAGAATGGGAGCTCATCAGGTGCTTGGGTCTTGAATTGCAAAACTTCCAGTCAACAAGCACAGTGACTTCTCTACTTAAGTTCTAACTAAGCTTTTTTAAAGTCTAAAGAAAGTATGTTTGATATTGACCATCTATACCCGTGATGGTGCACATGTGCTGGAAGTGGCATGCAGAGCCAGCTCTCCGGGCAGGCCAGCTTTGCCTGTTGTTGTTCCAGGTTCCAGTGCACACATGCGCTCTGGCAGCTGGTCTTTGCATGCGTAGCAGTGCCGGAAGCAGAAGAGCAGCTCCTAGTGTGCATGTGCACACCAGGAAACTGAGCGTCTGGTTTCCAGCACACGAATGCACACTGGCCAACTGGTTTTTGCATACGCATGTATGCCAGAGCCTGGAAGACCAGGTGACTGGTGCGCATGCACACACCAGAAACTGGAACCTCAGCTTCCGGTGCTCTTCCAGTTTCCGATGTCCTGTGCGTGCACACAAGGAATCTACTCTTTTGGTTTCCAGTGCTCTACATATCTGAGATTCATAAATATCATCCCTAGGAGTTTGACATTAAATAATTTAATTGCTGGAAGGACAAAATTATTTTCCTGTCAACTAGCATTTTTTTTTATTTCTAGAAGTACTTTTTTAGTGTAATTGAATTGACCCAGTTGTTAGGGACTATTATGAAATAATTCTAATTATAGGGGTGAAGTCTTATCTTTAAGAATTCTGGAAGAATTATGTCTGCACTAGGAGTTTAATTGTTATTATTTTGGGAAGAGTTGCACAATTAGTTTTTGTACTTCTGCCTAAGTTACTGTTAGCCACTCTAGAATATATAAACTTTATTGTCATTGTACATATATGCACAGTATACACATACAGCGAAATTCATGACACCCAGAGACCAGGCCCAACACACATGACAATCCCAAGACACACACCCCCCACCAAAAAAATTCCCCACCTCTAAACCACCCAAGCATGCACACAACAGACCAAGTAGTGCTGTCCAACAGCTCACTGATGGTGGCCCTTTAGTTCATTGTTGAGCACAATTATAGCTCTGGGATAAAAGCTATTCAGAAGACATGTGGTCTGAGTTTTAATTATTCTGTATCCTCTGCCAGAAAGCAACAGTCTAAAAAAGTTGTAAGCAGTATGAGCATTCTCAGGAAGTACAGCCTCTTCTGTGCCTTCCTCACAAGCAAATTAGCATTTATTTATTTATTTATTTATTATTTATTTATTTTATTATATTTGTATACCGCCCCCTCTCCCCATAGGGACTCAGGGCGGTGTACAGGTGGAATTAAAAACCATACAAAACAAATGCTATATTACACGTTGGGATTAACTGCATTCATCAACAGAAAGGCTAGGCAAGGAGTTCAATGAAACAATTGTCCTATCAGCTTGTCATGATAAATGCAAGACCACCAGAAGGCTGCAATTTTAGTCAGAGAAATAGACAAACTTCAGTTCTGGCAAAGCAGCCTTTGTCACACGAAACACACAGGGAGCAAACTTTCCAGAAATGTGAACAGTTATCCGTGACAACCCTTTTCCTCCTATTTATTTCCCAGCCACGCAGGGGCCACATCAGTGTCCATGTTTGTTTTGTTTCCTGAGTTGGCTCATTGACCTCCGTTAGTCACCCCTCCCATCTGCTCTGAGCATACATACAGTACATCTGGAAGAGGTCCCAGCTGTTCCTCCTCCTCACTCATCTCTGACTCCAAAAGCAGCTGCCTCTCTGGCTGGGAAATGCTGGATGGTCCTGGCTCTATCTCTGGGTCTGACACTGAGCATCCATCAGAGCCTTCCCCAGGTTCCAGAACTGGCCCAGGTTCTTCCCCAACCTCCTCATTGTCCAGGTTCTGCTGGCAGCTGGTGGGCCACAACAACATTTTCAGCAAATGGCTGCTATATTTTCTGACTCAACTGACCACTTTTCAAGTCAAAAGGATGTTTCGCATCCCTAGGAGAGAAGGCACCTTACCCAGAATTACAACATTTGTCTTTCAACTCACCTTTGTGGCCCAGACGATCATATCAGAGTTAATTGTGAAGTCCTGATCTAAAGGAGTCCAATGATTTATTTGCCCAACTTTCATGGGGACAAAAGATTGATTAGGGAAGAAAATCCAGTTGAGAAGATCATATCGAGCAGATCCAAGACCATTTTCCGAGAAGGAGACCTCATCTCCAGCACTGTTGTTGAAGTGGACATTCCTCAAATAGGGAAGAATCTGAAAGAAAAAGAGATCTCCAGACATTGATATAAAATAGGATGAACTCATACAGAAGACAAGGGGAGGGGAGGGAAACTCCCCTTTCTCACCCAGCAACCAATCATAAAGTAGATGGCATCATGCAGGAGCCCTCACTCTCCAACCAGTCAATTACAACTGGGTGAGCCTGGCACATTCTACACTTTACTCTTTCAGCTATTAAATTCGATATCTTAAGAGGAAGAAGGTCAGTTGAATAGAAAGATGGAAAGGCGTATGTATATACAGTGCATGCATATAAAAAAATCAGACCCTCTGGATGATTTATTATATGAATTATAATTTATATACATCTGGCTTTTGTTATACTCCATGTATGAGAAATATAATAGGAAATAAAATGTATTTATTCATAAGATTTATTAATTTATTTAAAAATGTTATTTATTTATTTATAAAAAATATTTTGCCAATATGCCCCCTAGGACTTCAACTGACCTTTTGAAGGATCTTGCATAAATGCACCCAGATTGTCCTCTTGCTCTGTGCTTCGCCTCCTCCCTCAAATGGCTACCCCACGAAATTCAGACAAACTCTAAAGACCTTTCAAGACTTTATACGAAGATCTTTCCTCTATGGCTCTTATGGAGAACTAGTTTGATTTCTCCTTTCCCAATTCTACCCTTTCAAAAATTATGCTTAATTCATATTATTTTTTTCTTTTTAGTAATTTCTGTTTAATCTAGAGAATCAGAACAGACAGTCTTTTTGACCTCCTTCTCAAGCAGGAGACCCTATTCAATTTCAGACAGGTGGCTGTCCTGTATCTTCTTAAAAACCTTCGGTTTGGAGCATTGACAACTTTTGAAGGCAAGCAGTTCCACTGGTTAATTTTCCTCACAGTCACTGTCAGGAAGTTTCTCCTGAATTCCATGTTGATCCTCTCTCTGACAGGTGTCAATCCATTGTTTCTTGCCTCACCTTCTGGTGCTTTAGAAAATTAGTTGACCCCCTCTTCTTTGTGGCAACCCCTCAAATACTGGAATATTGCTATCATGTCAACCCTAGTCCTGCTTAATAATATAAATAACACAAACCAGCAATAGAATATAATCCATCCAATGCAATAGTGGTATTCAGCAGGTTCTGGCCAGTCCCGGAGAACCGGTAGTGGAAATATTGAGTAGTTCAGAGAATCAGTAAGTACCACCTCTGACTGGCTCCACCCTCATCTATTCTCTGCCTCCCAAATCCCAAATTGAGAGGAAAGGGGGAATTTGCAGTAACCTTCCCCTGGAGTGGAATGGGGATGGAAATTTTACAGTATCTTTCCCCTGGACTGGGGTGGGAATGGAGATTTTGCAGTATCCTTCCCCTGCCACACCCACCAAGCCATGCCCATCAAACCAAGCCACGCCCACAGAACCGATAGTAAAAAAAAAATAATCCCACCACTGATCCAATGTCTTAAACTTTAAAAGAACTGATTTTAACAAACTCAGAAAGGACCTACGAAACAATCCATGGTCTGATCAGACATCCATTGATATAGAGATATTAAATCAGTAATTCAAGAAATAATTGAGGGATATAGATAAACTTCTCTAAGGATCTGTGGACTGGGTAAAAAATCCAAGAGATTACCTTCCATGATTGGACATTTGAGATCCTCTTTCCAAGCCTCATCATGGCTAGTCTCATTCCTGATCCATACCTTGCATGTAATGCATGAGCCAGAGCATAAATGGCATTGTAGACATTGTAACTGTCACCTGTCATGCTCGTCTCAAATATGAAAGCTGGCAGAGTCTGTAAATTCTCCTTTCCTGTGCATGTTTTGTCTTCCACATTAGAGGTTTTGCCTCGTTTGTAGAACTTGCAGTCAAAGACTCTTTCCCACCACTGCAGGAGAAACATGTCATCCTGTGAGTTGAAAGGATCTAAAGACAGGAGGAAACGGCTGAATTCTGGGACATCCCCAGTGTGGTCCCTAAAATGCAAAGCCCCATGGAAGGGCTTCATATATTCCAGGGTGTCTAGCGATCCCATCCCACTAAGTTCACAGTGGGATGTTATTATCCAGACTTTGCCATACGATGTTTTTATCCATTGTTCATAAGAATACAGAGCTCCCTGCAAAGTTGCAATTGTTCTGTAGTCTCCAAAGAGGACAATCACTTCAATTTGAAAGGAAGTTTTTAAAAGCCAAAGGAATCTGAGCATCGTATTTGAAAGGTCATCCGACTTCAGCATTTTAGTGAAGGCCAGGCAGATCTCCTTCTCCTTCAGCATCGGCACCAGAGATGAGATAAAGCGTTCTCCACTGTCATCTTTAGAGACCAAGAGCCCAACCCAGTTCCACTGGAAATATAGGAGCAGCTGGACTATACCCACATTCTGAGGAAATTCCCTGGGATTAATCCGGAAGAAGGAGGGATAAAGTGATTTCTCTTCCTGAGACAACTCAAAGCCAACACCGAGCTGGAGAAAGTAAGATTCTTCTTTCAAAGACAAAGTTTTATAATGACTTTAGGGATCACCCTTGTATGGCCCCACTAGCCAGCATGATTCACTCTAAGTGGCAAGATTAAGAAGATTCCCTTCTAAGGAAGATCCACCAGTAACACAGTTTGCACGATTTGTCAGGGGAACAAGCCATCAACCTGATTCAAAGAATCTGATCTGCTGAAAAGGTATCTACATTTTTATGAAGAATCCATGAAGAATAAATTATCTTGAGAAGTTCAGCATGTAGGAAATATCTCATTATTTATCTCTTTGGGGTTATTTAAAAATGTATCTTGACACATAAATACCTAACAATGAATTCAACTGCAGGATGGACTCTCTATGTAATACGCTTGATTTGACCTTCTCCCCCAGCCCCAGTTTCATCTTTGGCTTCTGCTTCTGTTGTTTTTCTGTTCCATACCACATTCCCCTACCTGTGGGACCTTGAAGATGCTGAAGATGGAGGCCATCTGCCTTGAGGATTTGGAATTGAGACCTCCAATGACAGAGAGCAGAGAATCCTGCCAGTCACATTTATAACCTGGAACCATTTGGTCTCGCGTAGAGAGCAGAGAGAGACCAGTTAAATAAATCCTCGTCTCGATCTGGTGATTGTCATAGATGTGGAAGCCAAGGGTGATGTTGGGGAGGAGGAGGAGATCCTTGTTGATCTCTCTGACTGCAAACATCAAGGCCCGGAACTGCTGGTACTTCATGGGTATGAGGCTATAGTAATAGCAATAGCACTTATATACTGCTTTACAGTGCTTTTCCCGTCCTCTCTAAGCCTATTTACAGCCTATTCCCCCCACAGTCTGGATCCTCATTTGACCAACTTCACAAGGATGGAAGCCTAAGTCAACCTTGAGCAAGTCAGGATTGAACTCCTGGCACTGGACATAGCTAGCCTCTAATAGTGCATTCTAACCACTGTGCCACCATTCAGGAAAGCTGGTGTCTGTTGTGGGAGATTGCCTTGCCTTTTGTGTTGTGCTTTGGAGCAGTAAGTGCCACATGTCATTGGGATTTTTTAAAAAGATGTTGTTTGATTAAACTTGGATATCTTTGTTAGAAAGGAGAAACATCTCTCTGTTCGGGCAAGTGGTTATCCAACATCTTCTTAAAAGCTTTTAGTGTTGGAACATTCAGGAGGCAAGTTGCCCCATTGATTAATTGTTCTAACTGTCAGGAAATTTCTCCTTAGTTTTAAGTTACTTTTCTCCTTCATGAGTTTCCACCCATTGTTTCTTGTCCTACCTTCAGTTGTTTTGGAGAATAGCTTAATTCCCTTTTCTTTGGGGCAGCCCCTGAGATATTGGAACTTTGCTATCATGTCTCCCCTAGTCCTTCTTTTCATTCAACTAGACATACTCAGTTCCTGCAACCGTTCTTCATAAGTTTTAGCCTCCAGTCCCCTAATCATGTTTGCTGCTCTTCTCTGCACTCTTTCTAGAGTCTCCACATCCTTTTTACATCGTGGCGACCAAAACTGGATGCCGGATTCCAAGTGTGGCCTTATAAAGTGATATAAACACTGCACTTCTTCAAATCAAGAACTTCTCTATTGTCCCTCCTTTCCTCACTTTGCTCCAGTGTCTGAAATAGGGAGCTTCCCTTCCTCAGATCTATTTGTCTAGGTTTTGAGTAGTACATCAAGTTCAATCCCAAGATGGTCAAATGTTGTTCGGTTGTACCATGGGAAGGAGCTACTACTTCATAGGTAGGTCTGTATTTATAAGGTTGTGTTATAGTATTTTTTTGGAAACAATAGAGGACAAACCGAAAAAGGGGCAAATCTGAAAGAGGTTCATAAAGATAAAAAAAGAGTGTTTATAATTTTGCTTACAAAGGAAAATTCAAAGTAAAACCAACAAATACTTTTTTTTAAAAAAAAAGCATATTCTAATAAAAATACCTAAAATCAACTTCATTTGAACAAGATAATTTCCATTTGTTCACAATAATGAAATTCTTTTCAGGAATTTCCAAAATAAATGTCCTTTATAATCAAAGATTTGTGGTCATTGTAGGTTAGGGCAGAGATACAAGCTGTCTTTTCAGCTGAGTATTTACTCCCTCATCTCTCAAGCAATTCAGTCTCATCACAGGGATGGTTGTGGATTCACTCAGGTTGCTAGTCCTGGTATGTCCTGGCTCTCTTCCACCCTAATCAATTGGGTCCTCTCTTGGAACAGGTCTGTTTAACATTGCTAATTACTGTAAGGTCACAGCATTGATTTACTGATTTATACTATGCATAAACTCTGCTAATTCCAAAACTGATATTTTTAAAACTTGAACCACCCCTGGAAGAGAGCTTTTACTGGAGTTTTCAACTTTGACTTTTTCCAAATTAAAGTTATAAAATATTTTTATCAGTAGCCAGATCAATTTCTAAGGAGTGATTGCTGCTCATATATGTACTCTATGTTGTTTATTGTCTTCTTGATTAAGATTTAGGATTCTACTCAATTTATAAGCTTGGCTCTTCATTGAGAAAAGGACAAAGATTGGAATTACACCAGGACATCGCAAACATCACGGGAAGAAGCATTTCTGAAAATGGTCCCTGAATCCTAAACAAAGCAAACAATCATCTACATCTTTTCCCTCCAGGCAGAACTTACAACAGTGAGAGAGGAGGCAGGGATGGGTGATTTCTAAAGTCTGGGAAGTTGGAGGAAATGATTGTTTTCAGGAGCAAGTTCCCACCAATAATGAGATCACCAGGCTTGTAATAGTCTCTTGGAATCCGGAAAGGGTTTTTCATCACACATACGGTTTGTATCCTCTTAGCAATAGTTGGAGGCAGCAGCCAGAAGTGCAGCAGAAGGAGAGGCATCCTGTTCATTCTTGTCACCTTCCCTCCTAGATCAGAAATCAAGGTTTGTGCAGAAGCTAAATTTCAAGTAGAACTTGAAATCTCATCAGAACTTTAGCACAAAAGAGACCGGCCATGCCATCTGGTTGGCCTCTGTGCAAATTGGTATCAACCATGCTTCCTCTTACCTGTGTTTGGACTGTGACCTATGAGAAACCAGTAGGCAACTCAGTCCCTCCACAATCTTATCTCTTTGCAAGGCAAGGTGACACGGCTTACTCCCAACTGGAGAATTGAGAGCATGTTTTTTTAAAGCATGTTTTATCTTGGAAGATGTATTTGGGATAGAAATCCATAGGGGATACACTAGCAATGACTGTACTTGTGATGATTGCAATGAAAAACAATTTTCCTGTCCACTGAGCAACAGATGTTGCTTGCACATCAAATAGGGGAAAACACGTTTGCATCTCTTGTTATGAATCCAAAAACCAGATGGAGTTGAGAGTCAAGGTGAAGTTGGGTATTTGATCTCTGTGACCTCATTACAAAAGATGGAAGTTGAATTGTATCATAGTTTGTTCAGATACTATGAGTGCTAATGGGCCAGGGTGCTACATGAAAATCAGTTGTACCCTAGTAAGTGTGAGCAAGCATACCAATGCTTAGATGGAATAACTGGTTTATTTATCCACACATGGCAGGGCATGAAATTATGAAACTGGTATCAGGTTTCTAACTAATGCACCCATTGCAAACAGGACTCAGAGGCAGGTTCATCCTCAAAGAACAGTTTTATTTCGAGATATCATCTTGACACAGACTGGTGGAATTCCAACTCTGAGATTTCCCACATTTTCCACTTCATTAAAAAGTGAACGTTTCCTGTTCTCCCAAACAATAAGTCACATTGTCCAATCTGTGTGCTGGCTGGTTGCCTTCTTCTCCTCTGGCCAGGCAGTAGTTGGACTGTCCTTGGATCATTAGAGAACTATTTTGTTTTGACTACAAAGCCCCAGCTATCTCTACACACTCCTCAGTTCCAGGCTATGTCAAGCATGAAGTCATGCGAAGAAAAATCCCTATAGAAAAAGCTACAGAAATCCAGAGTCAAGTCAGCTTCAGGGTTGACACTCAGGTAATAACAATGGGTGCATGGTGTTAGGTGGTTTCTGCTTTGTATCAAGTTCCAGTCAGTATTGGTTGGAGATGATAAAGTGAGTCCAACCCCTTTTTGCCAAGGTGCCTCAGTCAGGTCTTCTCAGTTTCGAATCAGGCATCAACCATATGCTGATGATATTCAATATTTCAACCATTGACTGTTGATGTTTTGTCCTAGTGCCTGAAGGCTGTTGGATAGGGAGGAACAGTCACAGTTTGAATCCTAGCAAAACCAAGCAGCTGTGGATGATTGGCCTTCCCAGGACTGAAACTGTTCATTTTGGATTCTGCATGGTATTGTACTGCCATGCCTGGGATGGTTGTGCTATCTGGGGGATCTTTTGAAACCTGTAGAATTTCCCATCTGATATTAGATCTACTCCCATGTGCCTCAACCTATTTAAAATGAATATTCTGGGACACATTTGGTGTCTGGATGTCTGAACTCTTGTTCTCAATTTCATTGGTCCTCTTATTGGTTTATACATTCATTGAAGTGAGTTTTGTATTACAAATGAACTAAGGAAACAGAGCTAAAGCTCAGTACTGCTCTCCATATCTTTCCTTCCTTGAAGACAAAAATCTTCTCAGGGAATTGCGCAGCAGCTGCCCAGATGAAATAGGAGACACTAACACAACTTGTAGCCTTACATACATATATTGTCACACCTGCCCTAAAACAATCATTTAAGAAAGAAGACTCTGGACTCCAATTGCCTGAAATGAAAAGAACTTTTACTAAATATGTTGGTTGCAGGAAGGTGAGATGGAATCAAAATATCCTGCTCACTGATACAAAGAGCCAAACCCATCATTCTCCATCTCTCCTGGCCCCCAATATCCAATCCATTGCTACCCAATCTGATGTTATGGTAAATTCTGGCTTGTTTACACTGCTGGGCTCTCACACCCAGGACAAGCTGCCTTGAAGATGACTGGCACAATTGTTGCAATCATGTCAGATTCCCCTCCCCATTTTCCACAGGTGTGAATTGCCCAAATGTCTTCCCCTTTGATGGCAGGATGCCAGCAAGGCGCCAGGCTGATGATGGAGATCCTGCCACAAATATGTTTGCTCCAAAACCCTGATACTGAACCAACCCGTGTAAAACACTAACATGTTGAAAGTTTCTATTAAAAGGAACAAAATGAGAAAATGTCCTCCATGAAACAATAAACACATTTTAACTGCAAATTTTATTTCCATTCAGTAACTGGACGTTACTGGAGATAAATGGATGAAATTGAAAACAAAATGTTGTGTGCCTGTGAATGACAACAGTTGTACTGTGACCAGTTACATGCTTGATTGCCAATTATTAATGTAAAAATGCCTCCTGTATATCATGAGTGTAGAAATGTCATCCCATTTTAAATAAGCATCAAAGACAAAAAATGTGGCCTATTCCAGTATTAATTAGAGATTCTTTTTTCTTATCATATTTTCTCTACAGTTAAGATTGGGCTTAATCAGGATAATGTAGCATTTGGGGAAAAAGATACAAACCAAGAGACCAGTTCCAGAGGCCAAGATGGAGAAGATCTCCACAATCACCATAGACTTCCCTTTGGTGCTCAAGTAGGTGGGAAGGAAGGTGATCCAAACGCTGCAAAAGACCAGCATGCTAAAAGTAATAAATTTGGCTTCATTAAAGCTGTCAGGCAATTTCCTAGCCAAGAAGGCCACTGTGAAACTGATGAGAGCCAGGAAACCTAGGTAGGCAAGAACAACATAAAACATTAAAGCAGAGCCTTCATTACATTCCAAGATGGCCTCTCCAATCATTGAGTGAAAATCCAAGTTAGGAAATGGGGGAGAAGTTATCAGCCATGTGGCGCAAAGAACTGCTTGGATCAGTGGACAGACTAAGACAATGGAGTTGGTCAGTGGTTTTCCTAAGAGTTTCCTTGTCCTGTTCCCTGGCTTGGTGGCCATGAAGGCCAGAACCACCATGACAGTCTTTGCCAACACAGAAGAAACTGCAAGAGCAAAGAGAATAGCAAAGGTAGATTGTTGTAAAAGACAGGTGATCTTCCCTGGCTGACCAATGAAGAGGAAGGAGCAGAGGAAGCAGAGTAAAAGGGAGACCAGGAGGATGTAAGTTAAATCTCGGTTGTTGGCCTTGACAATCGGTGTGTCATGATGTTTATAGAAAATCACCAGGACTATAGATGTGATCACTGAGAGAAAAAGAGCAAGAAAAATTAAGATGTATCCCAGGGTGTCTTGATAGGACAGGAAATGGATCTTCTTAGCAATGCATTGGTCCTTGTCATTGTTGGGAAATTGGTCCTCTGGGCAGGGTTCACAATTAGCTGCATCTGAAATGAAAAGTGTTTGTGTAATGATCTATTGATCAACTACCATGCACATTATCCCTCCTGGATAAATGATACACATGTTGCCTTTCTGTTGTTGACCTTTCCACAAAGGGAATAATGAAATAACCCATGTGTAATTTATGGGATATCAAAAAGAGCAAATCATCCTTCATTTATGATGATCCTGGGGACAGATTAGCCAGAAACAAGGATTTATTCAGTTCCAACTATACATTCACTGTGCACTTTCATGAGTAATGTGGCTTTTAATCTGAGATTACTGCCTGTTTTTTCTCCCATTTTATAATGGAACCCACAGAAGATAGACAGATCTGTTATCCAAGAATGATTCTGTTGTGTGTAAATCATCCAAAAACATTCAACATCACAGAAATCCAAGCCTATGTCCCAAACGCTGGTTCTGAGGAGGATGAAATTGACTGGTTCTATGAAGCCCTACAGCACCTATAGAATTAACACCAAAAATAATGTCTTAAAGATAGCCAGAATAACAAGCAAGTTTGGCCTTGGAGTACAAAATGAAGCAGGGCACAGGCTGATAGAATTTTGTCAAGAGAATACAATGGTCATAGCAA
>JAPKID020001639.1:0-14455 GCA_026931265.2 Tropidonophis doriae
TCTGGCTCTCAAAAGAAATTTCAATCGTGGTATTGTTAATATTTGGCTCTTTTGACTAATGAGTTTGCCCACCACTGCCCTAGGGCAGTGATGACTAACCTTTTTCGCACCAAATGCCAAAAGCACATGGGCACACACCCATAATGTAATGTGTACACCATGAAATGTGTACATGATCCCTGCACATGCACACACATCTCCCACATGTGTCCTACCCCCACGCATGCATGGCAGAGACCCAAAAATCAGCTGGCTGGTGGGAGGTGCATATGCATGCATGGCAGAACTGAACCGGGGCAATGCCTTCCATGCCCGCAGAGATTATGCATGTCCACATTATCGCACATGTGCCATAGGTTTGCCATCACAGCCCTAGACTAATTCTATGACTCATCTACTAAATCTAAATACATTCTATTTTACAGTATACACAAACAAGACACTTTGAGAAATCTTAATGATGACTTACAAAGAAAATTGATATATCTGTGTTTATCTGAGACTTTACTGGCTGGAGAATTCTGGGAGTTAAAATCTATCCATCTTAAACATGCCAAAGTTGAAAAACACTGCCCTACTAGTTGGTTTCCTGTTGGAAAAGAGATTATTTGGACAGCTCCTTTTAAAATAATAATTCAACATTCCAAGTTGATTAATTATAAATAAATTTCTGATTTTTTAACATCTTTGTTTAATATTGATTTCATTTATCTCACTTATGAAAACCCTTACGGATACTAATATTAGTCAAAAACTGCATTCTTGGGATTCTGCCATATAGAAGGTTTAAACTGCAAGGCGTCCTACTATTAAGCACCAAATCATATTATTGTGAAGAATCTTGATTTAATTAGGGGTGATACTGTATATCAGCTGAAAATTCCCATGATTTATGAATCTCTTAAGGTTTAAAGTTGGTTATCTCCATCTAGAACACAGGAGGATGGGTGCAGCTTTTGAACTCTTTATTTTTAGCTTATCCAACATTGTGCCCCTGAAATTCAGGAAGCAGCTGAAGAGGAGGGATGTGAACATGTCACAAATGATTCAAAAGAAATGCTTTGGACCTTGCACAAGGGTGGCAGGTCTGTCGTCCATTAAAACAGCCTACCGTTTTTCCTGCTTCTGTACAAGCTCAGTAAGAAACACTGTTGCTTTAAGGCATCCCTTCAGTGATTCTTAAACCATGGAGTGGGTTTAATGAATAGCAGAGACATGTGGTGCTTGGTGAGGCCTGAAACCTCCATCCAAATCACTGTCAAACTGTAAATAGCCCTAGAGAAAAAAATGGGCTTCATTTCACACTCACCCATGTGGGATGATCTCATACCTTAAAGAATAGATACTATTAGCATGTAGTGTTTGGCCATAATTTTGAAGATCAGGTGTCAAACTCAAGGCTGGTTTGAAGATCAGGTGTCAAACTCAAGGCTGGTTTGGCCCACAGGGTGCTTAGATGGGGCCCACAGGGCCACCCTGGAATCAGTGAAGGACCAGCCCACACTGCCTCTGCCAGTGAAAATGGACCTTGGGAGAGCCGCGTGCTGTCCTCCCAGGGTCCATGTTTGGCTGTGACAGCCTCCCCGAGCTCCATTTTCTCTGGCAGAGGGCTGCAGGAAGCAGTCACAGCCTAAAATGGAGTCTCAAGTGATGTCAAGCTGGCCAAGGCCCCTGGCCACACCATGCCAGCCTCCTGGGGTGAAATACAACCCTGATATTGCTCTCAGTGAAACTGAGTTTGACACCCCAGATCTAGTTCATCTCTTTGTCGTCAATCTAATGCAGTGTTTCTCAACCTTGGCATCTTGAACATGTGTGGACTTCAAATTCCATAACTCTGGGAGCTGAAGTCCACACCATCTTCAGGTTGCCAAGGTTGAAAAACACTGGTCTAAGTAATTCCCCAGCCCTCTGGGGCCCCAAGATAATGACTTTTGTTTTGTTAGAAAAATGGCATTGTCTAAAGGCAAATGATGGGTAAATGCCAAGTTGCAGGTCTTGGGTGAACTAGCCTCCAAAGTAGCACAACATATTGTATTCAGAGGGTAGTAGTAAACAATGTAAAAACTGAAAATCAAATTATAAGTCTACAGATTGGATTTTATTTCCCTGCTTTTGCTTTTATAATGCAAGGATGGGGTCTTCAGAGGGAAAAGTATAGCAGAGGGAAGCAGCTTCAGGCTAATTTTCAAATGACATGAATACAGACTCAACGCACATATAAAAATGCAGGAATGACAATCAATCAGAAGATGGGGCAAAATGTGTATCCAGAGAATAGTTGATATAAGCAAAAGCTCTGCAAATACTTGTAGTCAATCAGCAAAGAACTGAGATCAAGGCTTGACACAGAAGTATGTCAGCAATACCTTAAGGCCATTATCTTCTTCCTACTACTGATGACAAGGAGAGCTCCTGCTATAACTTTAGCTCTGAACCAATTTATCAGCTGCCATAAAGTTGTTAAGGGAATTCCAGTGAAATGTCTATGCTTTTGTCTGTCATATGCATATAGGAGTGGTCAGGCTTTTAGGATAAGGGAATGAGAACAAAGAATATGTAAAAGAGGAAAGCCAACAAAATCGTTGTAACTCAAAAGTGCAAGTAAAGATTGTAAGTCACTTTTTCTGGCGGTATTGTAATTTTAAATGGCTACTGAACAAATAGTGTTGAGTCCAGAATTACCTGCATATTTACCATATTTTTTCGGAGTATAAGACACCCCTCAAAAAAGGTGAATATCTGGGTGCATCTTTTGCACTGAATACAGCACTTTTGGCCTCCCAAAACCCTACCCCTTTGCAAAAAATGGCCATGCATAGCCTTTAGGAGACTTCCAGAGTGCTTCCTGGGGGCTGGGGAGGGGAAAAATGAGTGAAAAATGGACCATTTTTGCTGGGTTTTGCCCCCCATGACCACTCTGCAAACCATCTAAAGGCTGTGCCGTTTTTGTGAAAAAATGGGCTATTTTTGGGATGTCTGCAGAGTGCAAAACCTTTTTTAAAATTTGCCTCTTCAAATATGCATCTTATACTCTGGTATGTCTTATACTTTGAAAAATATGGTATATGAAATTTTGGTTTTCATTAATTGGGGAGAGTTATACGTAGTTCTTTTAATCAGTATAATCTAGTGTTCTTTTCCTTCACTGTATTGCCACTATTCAAGGTAGATTTTTTCTATTTCATGACAGTAAAAAAATAAGCAATATAAATGATATCATCTGAAACATTAATATGGGACTCCCTATCACATCCCAAAATATAAGATGGATAATTGAAATAATTACCAACTTAATATATGCTAATGAGTGCTGACCTTGGTAAAGTGTGTATTTATCAGACAAATAATATCTAAAGCAACAAACTTCTTTAGGGATTCAGTTGAATATGTAGCAAGATTTCAATTAAAAACTCAATATACTAGTCAGGTTTTGCCAACTGCATGGAACAGTAGAATTAAGAAATGGAAATGCATCTTGTTTCCTTTTTAAACTAAAAATGTCTACACCATGGTGAACATTTTTCCTACCTCATCAATGATGTCTCCATTTTCTGCATGAACTTGGGCAATAGCACCCATTTCTCGGATTAGGCTAAATATTTCATACATCTGCCAGGAAAGAGAGAGGGAAAAACAAGTCCTAAAATGTAATAGTTTACATTTCTGTACTATAATATCATTAAAATAGGTGTGTTTCCATTATCTTTAATTACCTGAGCATCAGTGCATTGGAGTTTGTCTTTGTAGGACATGAAAACAAGAAAAGAGTTCACACCTTAAGAAAAACAAAAGTGAATTATTGATGGCTACTGAAATAAAAACAACAGTTTTTAGGTTACAAAGTTGGCTATCTATATTCAGAGATGATAAAAACGTAAGTCTTTATTTAAAAAAACAATGAAATGGAATCAATGCCCATGGTTATGTTTCTAACCATGAAATTGTTTACTTAGAAGTAAATCCACACTGGCAATTAACTATTATTGGTACTGCTACCATAGAATTTGTATTTATATAATTTATATAATAGAATGATATTTATATGTGTGCAAATAATTTATATTTATATGCGTGCAAATAATTTCAGCTTTCTTGCAGCAATCATTCCACCAATCGTAACAGGGAAAACAGTATATTTGGGTTTTCCCAAAAAGATGCTCACTGGAAGAGTTTCTAAGAAAATCTATTAGTTTAGGTGCTAATTGATAGCCAAAGTCGACCTCTGAATTCCATAACCAAATCAACCAAAGCAGTTGATTTCAGAACTGGCCTTGAGCATTCCAGCAGCAACATAACCATTTATGCATCAAGTCATATTTTCTGAAAAAGCTTTACTCAGAAAAATGGCTGTTTAAAAAAAAAAAGAATTATTGGCCCAATGTTATAATAAATAAGCATTTAGGTTGCAATCTGCTGGTACTCTGATAGAGTTTAAGACATCCCAAAATATATCATATTCCTTTCTTTAACCTCACGGGAATATATGATACAAGCTACCGGGGTGAAATGCTATGAAATCTGCTACTGGTTTGCTTTGTGCACATGTGCACCGTAGGTGCTAAGAAGCCTTTCCTGAGTCTACAAAGATAAGTAGGAGGAGGAGGAAACAGCTGTAATTTAGATTCACTAGAAAGCAGGATTTCCTGATTTCTAGCAAATATAAATTCCGCAGCACAGCTGATTGTCATACAGCTGATCATTGTAATTTTTTTTTAAAAAAAACCTTTTTAAAGCATTTTTTAACTACCGGTTCATGTGAACCAGTAGTTTTAAAAATGCTTTAAAAGGTTTTTTAAAAAGTTCCGACAATCGGTTGTGTGACAATCAGCTGTGCCCTGCCATCATTGGAACTTTTTCTTTTTTTAACTTTTAAAAGCATTTTTTGCTACTGTTTTGGTGAAACAGGCGCGAACCCATAGCATTTCACCCCTGCAAGCTACCCACTTCTTCTGAGATCAGGAACTCCCAAGCTTGCAGGGCGCTCAAAACAAGGGTAGAGGAGGGGGCAGTGAATGAAATGTGTGCAGTTTTGGATAGGAAGTGTCAGTGTTCCAAATTGCATCCAAAATAAAATCAGAGTCCAAGGCAAGAGATTACTCAAAGTTCCAATTTATTAAAAGAGTCATGATGGCACATCTGGGAAAACCCAAATCTGAAAGCTTCCTGGTTTTCCCACCCAACTGAAAGTTCAAGTTCCTGCCCCAACACCCACAAGTTCATCACATGGTCCAATCTTCCACTGCCATTGAGATAGATTCCTCCCAGCCAGATCCAGCCAGGTGCAGAAACAAAGGTGACCTTGACTTTCTAAGAAGAATGTTATTATGGCTACATTTTACCCAACTCCACATAACCCCCCCTCCCAGTTTCCCCACAACAGAAAGTGTGGCAGGCCTTAAGTCCAAAAAGAAAAGGTAGCTTGCAGGCACAACAGGAAGCTTCCTTTTCATCCATGAACATTGACAAAATAAATACGCACCAGACACATATGGATCCTGCTGCTTTCTGTTTCTGTCTTGGCACTTCAGAGTCAGCAAGGCTTTAAAACTTAGGGGAAGTTTCCAAGTGTGGACTATATCTACTCAAAGGAAGTATAATTCTCTAAAGTTGCAATCCCATACAATTTACTTGGAAATAAGTTCCAATGGATTTAGGAACATAAATGTAGAATTACACCACAACAGAATAAAATTATTATGGGATACTTATAATCCTGTATTATGGACAACCAGAATCATATCCCACACAGATGAAGCTACTGATGGACAGGAGCACCACTTGTCTGGAGAGCCTTCCTCAATCTGATGTTCTTCAGATGTGGCTTCAGAGGAGAACTCCCATTACCACATATCACGTGAGCATAGCCTGTCTATTTTGCTTGAGATACTATTTGCAGGTAGAAATCTACAAGAGTCATAGTTCCTGTTCACTTAAATTGTTCAGGTCTTTCTTACCTTTGTCTTTCACAAGAGCTTCCAGCTCTTCTTTAATACTCTCATGCCAACGTGTGATGTCAATATGCAGTGAATAGTCACAGCAGGCTTTACTATCTGCGTTTTCCTTCCACTGGTCATAGGCAGTCAGAAGATTTGTTCCAGATTCAGGGAGTACATGATCAACTTGAGAAACAAAAACATTTATTTAAAAGTAAATATTTAATTGCCCAGAATCTGATGAATGCTTTTCACTTCAAAGAATAAAGTATGCCCAAACTTTGAAATACATATAAATATATTCAGAAGAATCTAAATATGTTGATTATATGTGAGCTTCAAAATGCTTCTGTAATTTTTAGAAAAACAACACTGCAGAAGCATTGAAGAATTACAATGACATGAGAACATGAGCATTTCATTCTACTGTACAATTACTGAAATATATTTTTTAAATGAACAAATAGAACCATTGTTCTCTACAGGTAAGTTCTCAACTAACAACAGTTTATTTAATGATAGTTCAAAGTTACATTTGGATTGAAAAGTGACTTATGACTGTTTTTCACTTATGATCATTGCAGCATCCCCATGTTCATGTGATCAAAATTCACTTCCTTGGAAACTGATTCATAATTATGACACTTGCACTGTCCCAGGGTCAGGTGATCATCTTGTGTGATCTGACAAGCGAAGTCCATGGGGAAGCCACATTCACTTAACAACTGTGTTACTAACTTAACAACTTCAGTGATTCACTTAACTGTGGCAAGAAAAGTAGTAAAATGGAGCAAAACTGACTTAACAAATTTTTCACTAAATAACAGAAATGTTGGGCTCAATTGCAGTCCTAAATTGAGGACTACCTGCACAGGTACTCTATAGGTACGTGTTGTTATAAATGCGTCCGCATGCAGTATAAGGGAATTATAGCTCTTTATTATTAGTGTTGAACATTATCTGAATTTGCTCAACTTAGAAGACAAAGAAAATATTTACTGGGGTCAAAAACCAGAACATATAAAACTTGCTAGTGTAAAACAGGTTACAGATATATGGAAAAGTTCAAATCATAAAATTAACTGAGCATATCATTTGACTGTGCATTTTGCATATAACAAAATTGAATTATAATTATAATATCAAAGTCACTGTTATTTGCAAGTTAAAAGTATAAATAAAGCCAGTCCAAATGACTGGGAAATTTATTTAAAAGTGGGCTTATCAATTCTGAACAAATACGGCATAAAATGGGCAATATAAATAAATGTGTTTCATGGGTTTTTAGTAGCTGTTTTGCTGCATGGGCAAAACCTTTACCTGAGTGATTGCTGTAGGAAGATTATCAGATCACTCTATTGTGGTTTTAATTCAGATCACGTAACTCATTCACTTCAAATATTTGAATAACTTAAAACATGTTGATAAGTTGGAACGTCCTCATTGGAAATGAAGGAGAAACAGCAAAGTTTCCTTTATTTATTTTTTAAACAATGGGTTCTATACAATCCTATTATGGACTGCTCTGAATAAATGAATGGCCAGCCTTGCTAGGGCTGATCAAGGACACAATGAGATGGAACAGGTGAGCACAGATGCGGAACTTGGCAGGACACCTAGTCATAGAACACACAGGGCAGTTTTGAAGGATAGAATGACACTGATCTGCTACTCAGGAACCAAACAGTCTCCCCCACCCTCAATGCTGCTGGGGGCAATTTAGGAATAACCACCACATGGTTAACCTTCCAACATCAGAATTGCTTGCATTCCTTGCTTTGTTCTCAGATGACTTGAACCAATCTGTGATGTCTGAACTCACAATTGACACGGGCAACTCTTGTTTTATGTCATTTTTGTACTCTATTATTTCCATACCTGCATGTTGTTGGTTTCTCCCTTTCTAAACCTGCCTTTTATTTGCTATGGCTACAACTCTGAACTAGACTCTGTGAACCTTTACCTACAGACTTCTAAACTCTGCTTCAACTCACTGACTCCAACAACATTGCACCCTGACTGATACAATAACAATCATTTATTAAACATGAATGCTGCTCAACTCTGAGCCACTCTGCCTCACCTTTTATCATCGTTCCCATCACCTATCTCCTCCTACTTATAATTGTATGACTGGAACTTTGTTGCTTGTATCCTTACAATGTATAGTTTCCTAGTATGATTTGATTGCTTACTTGTACCCTATGAATATCATTAAGTGTTGTACCTTATGATTTGTGATGAATGTATCTTGTCATCTTGTCACTGAGAGCATATACACCAAAGAGAAATTCCTTGTGTGTCCAATCACACTTGGCCAATAAAGAATTCTATTCTATTCTACATTTCTCATGCAAGTTTTAGATGACTACACTGTAGGTGTCTTGTTGGTTGTTAAGACTTACAAATCCATCACTAGACCAGCTACAAATTTGCTACTGTGTGATTGTTCCATCTAGAGCAGGACAAGTACATGGCAAAGTGACTACATACGTATCATGGTGGTTCCTCCTGCCAGAGCTGCTTTTGTGCCTTGGTAAAAGTCATCAGCAGAAGTCATTCCCATCAAAGACATCTGTAATCTAGTGTGGACATCTATTCCACCTGGCACAACTAACTGGCCATAAGCATCGATTGTTTTCACACCTCCAGGAACGATCAGGTTTTCTCCAATTTGCCTGAAAATGATATTAAAAATTACTCCTTAACAATTTCATTCTAGGGAAACAAGACTTTACAGATACTCAGCATAACTGAAACACCCTGAAATTGATGGAACTTGCTAATGATGACTTGGTCCTACTAAATGCAATGAAAACTGGAGGTTTAATTCAGTAAATTGTATTTCTGATGTTCACAGGGTTGCTTTTAGTTGTCTTTTTTATGATTAAGAGACACTTTTAACATAGAAATCACTCACACTCACAATTATTCAGCTCTACATAAATAAAGAGAAAAAGTGCCATCTTGGAGCAACATTGCGGTCAAAGTTATAGATATATTTATTTTGAGGTCAATAAACTGCTTTTCTAAACTTTAGCTTCCATATAGATATGGTAGAAAATATTGGGGAATTTGGGGTTTCCCTGGAACATAACATCAAATCACTCTATACAGATAAAATGTAAACATGATGTTTCATGTTTAATGAAGTGTAACCTAAACTACAAACTAATTTATTCAAAATATAGCAACTTAAAATAAAACTTGATCTAGAGTTCCCCATATGCAAATATCTACTAGCTTTCTCCAATCTGATGATTTCCAATTGTATCTCAACTATTAATTCTTAAGATTCCTGTCAATCAATGGGAGTAATGGTTTGGGAAGGCTGTTATAGACAATAGTTCTGCATATAAAAATGCAGAATAAAAACATTTAAAAAAACAATACAGACTTAAATCATGCAACTGTTTGTTGCACATTATACAACTTTTTGAAGCAAATATATGTAATCAAATCACCAACTTACTTAATCAAACCATCTTCCACAAAGATATCTGCATAAAATGATTGATCGTCATTGACAATCTTTCCTCCTTTGATGAGCAATCGGTCAGTCTAATTTAAGTAAACAAACAAAACATTTCCAAGATAACTTCAGATATTTCATTCAAAAGCCACGGTAGGTATATAATCAGAAACCCGAAGCATATAAAGCATAGATTGCAAATACAGACAGATTTTTCAAATTCTGAAACATGCATTTTATTTAAATAAAACATGCATAACAAAGGCAGTTTGTGGATCCTTCTCACTGTGATTTGGCCCGTTATAATTTGAAAAAATGTTCATTTATGAATGTTAAGGATTGTCCCATTAATGTGGTCAACATTTCTATTATACCATATGAAGGAGGACAGGCAGCTCTTAATAAAAATGGAAAGGTTTTCAATATTTTTCAGCCTTGGAAATAAGGAGGGTTGATTGTATCCTCATGAAAAGCCTTTGTTTCTCCTCTCTCCGGGCCTCCCTACCACTTCAAATGCCATCTCCAACACAATGAGATACAGACCAATGCAGGCTGTGACATGTTTATTTATTTATTATATTTCTAGACCCCCCCAAAGGGACTCGGGGCGGTATACAGGTAAAAATTAAAACTACTAAAACCACACAATACAAACATAATAAAAGTAAATTAAATAACCCTGTACCAATTTTAAAATATTAAAACCTAACCCTTAAAACCAAATCGACAATTTGTGTTCTAGACTGGGGCAAGAAGCATAAAATTAGACCAAGCCGGCTTCATGGAACAAATAGGTCTTAAGTTTCTGGCAGAAGGAACGGAGGTCCTTGGTAGTTCTAATATCAGGGGGAAGGTCGTTCCAGAGGGTCGGGCCTATCACAGAGAAGGCCCTTCCCCTGGGCGTTGCCCGCTGGCATTGCCTACTGACATAGCTACAAACAAGGGGGCCAAAGGGGTGTGTGTTTGTGTGTAATACTCTAGTCAATTTGTTTTCTTTCAGTTTCCTTACTAAAATGACAACTTTTTTTTTCTTTCATCTGATAACCTTTCTTAGATAAAAAATACATGGTGAAAATACCATACTTTTTATATTCTATGTTTCAATGAGCACATGGGAAATTCCAGGATCTTTTTCAATGGTGACAGCTTAGAATAGGAGACTGCTGACAATTTGTGAATCTTCTGTAACCTTTATTTATCAAGCAAGATATCAATTGATAAACAGATAGACACAGGCAGTCCTAATCTCAAGAAAAAAACATCATTTCCATCAAAGAAATTGAATTTTGTTATGTAAAATGAAATAATAATAACCATTAAGCAATACAAAACAGAAAATCATTTTATTTTAACACAACTCCATTTTTATCACAAGCAGAAATGTATGGCTAAAATTGTCTTGTGACTGAAACTTTATTGTTGATACTTCTAAGGATACATGAGTGTTAGACTTTGTCTTAAAAAACCGCATGCTCACTAAGAATTGACACTGAATTAATTGGACCTAATTAACACTGGCTTTTTTTAATCAAACTGAGATTGATATAAGGCTAGTCATAGTCAGTCTCATAGCCATATGGCGCTTTGGTCCCTAAATGCAGACTCACCCAAAAATGTAGGTGTTGAAGGTAAATAATCTGTACTTGCATTTTTCAAGGTATTAATAATCTAAAGCTTCCTTTGTCTCTAACATACAGGTAGTCCTCAACCTGTGACCACAATTGAGCCCAAAATTTATGTTGCTAAGTGAAAAATCCGTTAAGTGAGTTTTGCCCCATTTTACAATTTTTCTTGCCATGTTTGTTAAGCGAATCACTGCAGTTGTTAAATTAGTAATCTGGTTTTTAAGTGAAACTGGTTTCTCCATTGACTTTGCTTCTCAGAAGGTTACAAAAGTATCATATGACCCAAGAACACTTCAACCATCATAAATGTGAGTCAGCTTTCAAGCATCTGAATATAAACCACATGGCCATGGTAATGGTCATAAATGTGAAAAATTATCATAAGTCACTTTTTCATTGCCACTGTAATTTCAAACGGTCACTAAGTGAAATGGTGTAACTTGAGGACTACCTGTAATCATAAAAGATGTGGTCTAAAACAGGTCTGTCGAACCTGTGGTCCATGGGCCACATGCTGCCTTGGACAACCAGTAATGCAACACAAGAGTGCAATAAAAATATAAAAACTAAAAGGAAGTTTGTTCAACTATTCTGCTTCAATTATAACCAGGGAAAAACCAGATGCCCTCAGCCAACCTATATTTGTTTAGCTTCTTCTCTACTCAGATTACAGAGCTGGATTGCTCTGGTTTATACAGTGCTAAACAAAGAAACATTTTTAAAGAACCCCCTACATCAATTGGGGTCAGGAAACCCTTTAGTCAAATGCTTACCCATGTACAATCTCTTATACACTTGAAGCAATATTTTTTATTGAAGAGGAACAGTGGAATATTATCAAAGAAAAGAATCAATGCAGAGCGACATAGCCAAGTTATTTAACATTAGATGGGGAACTGCAATGGAAAGGGCATGCCGAAAATACAGGCTCTTTCTTCCATTAAAGCATTTTAAGAGTTGGAAAGTTATAGGGCCATTATTAGAAGAACAATAGTTCACCAGCCAAGAATAAATTGATAATGCATAAATGAATTATGATAATGCATACTTAAGTATCAACTCTATAAACCTTGAGTGGCATTAGAATATAATCAAATATCTTGGCCAGGATCCAAAAATAATGGTTCTGTTCACCCAGGAAAGATTAGATCAATGAATTTAATGGGGGAGAGGTGTATGCCAAGACGTTTGGGGAATAACTATTCTAACATTGCCATGGACTCGTTCTTTTCTATTCAGAATCCTGTAATTTCTGATTGGTAGATTACATGTTACTCCAGGAGGAGGTTTATTAATATCTCTGCATATTTTATTTAATTCAGTCATAATTTACTGTAAGTGAGTCTGGCAAATCCTTACCCACAATCTTTAAAAAGCCAATAGTGGGCCAGAAATTAGAAACTTTTAGCAAAACATAGGGACAGAATAAAAAATATATTGAATAGTAATTTTAATTTCAGTCTCTTTTATACGCAGACTCAAAAGTAACTACCACTAAGTTTCATTAAAATCACACATAAACTGGGAACAGGACTTCAGTCTGAAAAAAACAAAACAATGTATGCAGAGTATTAACATTAAGGTAACCATAAGCATTATGTAACTTGTTCCATAAATAGAAGTATGCAGATGTACAGTGATGCAAGTGATTATTTTTTGCTCCTCCCACTGATGAAGAAACCGTGGCAACAGAAGAAATGTGGGCTGTACTAAAATTGAATCACTGATAACAGCCACCAAAACATTGATTCCTTCTGACACAACACCCTAATGTTACACCTGGTCTCTTTTGTGCATAATAACTCAATATGTATCTACTCATAAACCTACACTCAAGTCAATTGTGCACATTATTACACCAACCTGCATTATATAGAGATCCAATACAATATATTGGAAAATACAGATATCTAGACAAATAAAAGGAGTCTGATTCAATCAGAGCATTATCTTATGATCAGCAAAACTCAGAACACAAGTAAGCTGTTATGAAGAGTCTCCAACTGAAGCTAAAAACACCATTGAGTGCTTCTGAAGTTCAGGATTACAGGGGGAATAATACTCAACAAATGAGCAAATTAAGACTCCAGATGTGTGCTACTTTCATTAGAAAAACATAACTCCCCCCCCCCCAAGTATTTTGTCACTCCCTTCCATTAGTGTTTCCATATTCTAGGTTAGATAGGGTGACTCAACAGCCAATTCTATCCATGGGTCTTCGGTGAAGATTTTTAAAGGAGATACATCACATTGTAACGTTTATCTGTTCCAAATGTCATCTTATAGCTGGCATTGATTCACATTTCCTAAACATTCTTTATCTTCATGTTGGCTTAAAGCTTTCCCCATAATGGCTCTAAAAGTGTGTGTGTTTGTGTGGGTGACCTGCGGTGGGATTTAAAGGGCCGGACAAGGAACCCTCCTTCAAACAATGGTAAACAGCGACAAAAAATCGTAGCGGGGGAAAATGTTTTGAAAAGAATACCTCTTCCTTTGAGTTTTGCCTACCCAACAAATCTGAAGATGTTTTACTGTCAGGATCCAATCCGGATCGGTCACGGGGACCAGAGGTTTTATCTTCCGATCTTTCGGACTCGTGCTGGAGCCCTGGGATACCACCTTTCATTGTCTTATAAAAATACATTATATCCCTAGACAGTTGGTGGGCAAAACAAATCTCCTGAAATAAAGCGGGAGATCCCAACGGAACGGGCGTAAGCAATAGAAATCTGACAAAATCAAAGACATGCCGCTTCCCACGAAAAAGGTCGACTTTCGGATAAAGTCTGAAATTCAGATCTGAAATAAGAACGGTGTGGACGGCATCCCGTCCCCAAAGGCGGTGCCTAAGCAAGCCGGGGACCCCTCCTCCCAAGACTCCGCGGCACCGAGGGCCTTCCCACCTCCTCCGCCGCTAGCCCAACAGCTACGGCGGGTTCGAGTCGGAAACTCGGAAGGCAAAACCTTGGATTTTTCCAACGTGATCTTGGGACCGTTCGCCTTCATTCGTCTTTTATTGGCCCTACGGCCCCGATGGGCTTCTCCGATGAATCGGCCTGACCACTCCTCCCGTTCTCCTCCAGAGTCAAGCCCGGACGCGGCTGAGCAGCCTCTCTCCAGCAAGCTCGGCCGACCCGTTTCCAAGAGTTCCCCTACAGCGCTCGCCGCGAAAGAACCAAAGGCGGGACCCGAGGCAGGTGGCCGGACAATCGCCTCCCCCAACGGGCGCTAGCCTCGCTCTCCCCTCCCGCCCGCTTCCACTTTCCGCTCCCCCATCCCGAGCCACCCTCAGCTTTGGGCGACGAAACCAACCCCCCCCCCCAGTTCTTCTTCGCCTCACGGGCGCCAAGCCCCCCTCCCCTCTCTCCACCTTGCGCCCTCGGGGTCTTGCGGAAGCCGGACTTTTGGAGCTTCCCACCCAC
>JAPKID020001640.1:0-14454 GCA_026931265.2 Tropidonophis doriae
AAACACTACCTGTTTTTCGCCCATTTTTTTGCAAAAACAGGGACATTTCTGCCTTTCCCCAGCCCTGCTGAAGCCTGCAGAGTGCTGCTGCGGGCTGAGGGAAGGCAAAAACGTACTTACCTCTTCGAAATCTTGGTGCGTCTTATCTACCGATGCGTTTTGTAGTCTGAAAAATACAGTAACTCTACACCTGGACATTAATGGATGGACAATACCAAAATCAAATAATACATTGTGGACTATATACTTAATAAACAAAAACAGGGAAACTCTCTTTGATCAGCACAAACAAGACTAGTGCTAATTAGAGCACAGATTACTACTCCCTGCCTACAAAATTACAACTTAAACAAAATAATCAGTCCAACAGTATTCAACTTCATGAGCACGCAGCAAGGGTAAAGATAGATACAAATTAATTTGTATCTTAATTTGTATAAATGCAGACTCAATTTGATAAATAGACTGCTTGAAGATTTCTAGACAAAAATCTGTGGATTTCTTAAAGATGTAACAAACAAAAGTATCCTGAAATGCAAAAAGCAGAACAAAGCCAAATGGCTGTTTGACAATATTATCCTTCGGGAAGAGCTGCTATACTAAAACAAGAATACAAAAACAAGAATCAGAACAACAGAGGTCTGCATTTGATTGTCTTTAGTAAGATAAAGACAATCTGGCTGAACCCCAGCCAAAGCAAATTGGGAACCCCAAGCTTAGGTCAGTGAGGACTGTATAGACACAGGGAGAAATGTGCCATTGCATAGAATATAAATCATTACATAGTATAGCTCAGAAGTGGTGTGGTGGCTTAGCAGTTAAGATGCTGGGCTTGTTGACCAGAAGATTGGCAGTTCAAGACCCAAGAACCACATGATGGATGAGCTTCTGTTCCTGCTTCAGCTCCTGCTAGCTCTTTGACAGCATGCAACTGCAACTAGATAAATAGGTACCATTTTGGTGGAGAGGGAACATGCTTCATGCACCCAAGTGTATAGTCATGCTGGTCACATGACCACAGAAGGAACTTTGGACACTACTGGCTAAGAAACGAAGTTGCCCCCTAGAGTTGGGCACAACTGGACAGGGGAAACCTTTACCTTTATCTTTAGTATAACTCACAATCTTAATCTTACTAATGAGGTAAGTATTTCGACCCAGATCTTGAAATGCCATTTGATTCCTCTTTTTCCCTAATTTGCCCCACTGAGCAAAGAAGCTGGGCCTTCTGCTTATTCCCTTTATTATGATAAGGGGCCGTCCTTCATGCATCTCCTAGCTTGGTGGATTTAGTTTATATCTTCTTATCCACTTATCTCAGGCCAACAATTGTTGGTTTCTGTGGGAGGAAAGCTTTCTGCATTCCTCATTTGTTATTTCGTTAACTTGGATAAATATACCACATTGTCTTAAAACAGAAGAACTGCTCTCTTGTTTTCTTTGTGAACCAAGAACAAAATTCCACCTTCTAAACTCCACAATACATTACAAATAACTGAAGGAAAGCAGAAAGCAAGCAGCAATCCAATGCTAAATTCCAGAAAAAGCAGCAAAAGGCAAGGAATTATATATCAGTTAGCAACACCAAGAAACTGAAGAGAACATCTGAATGAGAATGAAAAGGGCTTCATTTTTAAAAATTACATAAAACAAAAAGCAAATAGCATTTAGAGCAGGGGTGTCAAACTGGCAGCCCAAGGGCCAGATGCATCACATGCAGGCCACGCCCACCCCAGCTCCGCAAAGGGGGAAAACATTGCAAAACATCACGTGATGGCAACATGACGTGGCGAGCTTGACACCTATGATAGGTTTGACTCCATAGTGGTTTACAGCACTCTCTGGTCAGTTTGCAACGATAGCCTCTTATCCCCAACAATCTGGGCTCTCATTTTACCAACCTTGGAAGAATAGAATGCTGAGTCAACTTTGAGCTGGTCAGGATCGAACTTCTGCCTGTGGGCAGAGTCAGCCTCCAATAGTGCATTCTAACCGCTTTATGCTTTTATGAGCATAAAAGGATCTTTTTTGAAAATATGAGCATGAAAAGATAAAAGAAAGATATAGCGAAGAAGAAACATTTCACGAAAAGATGGTACAAGTATATAAACGAACTATAAAGAAAGCTCCCCCAAACAATAAGGCATAAGATGTGTTGAAACGAGATCTCCTGGAAAGTAAAATTAAATGAGTCCTAGGAAACACTGGTAACAATAAAGCTGTAGCAGAAGGTTTTGCAATTTTATAAAATGATGCAACTGAAGTGGTATTTGAGGTTCTTAAGCAAGAATGGAAAATAGTGGAAAAGGTTAATTTATATTCCAATACTTTAAAAAAGTGATGTTTTAAGAAATAGTCAAATCACTGGACTGGATTTATCTCATACGTTAGTATGATAATTTTCAGGATTCTGCAGTTGAGAAATCATACATGGGACAAGGAAAAGGTAAAAGGATAAATTGGACTAGAAACCACATTCCTAACTTCCAGGGGATAATAGAAAAGTTAGACATCTATTTTTGTTTATTGATTATACGAAGGCTTCTGACCATACAGACCACAACATAGTGAATTGCCCTTGAAAAGATGGTATACCTGGCCACTTCATCAGCCTATAGAATAATCTGTACAATGGCCAGGAAGCAACAATGAAAACAAATGATAAGGAAACTAAACTGCCCATAACTGGAAAAAGGAGTGTGCCAGAAGTGCATGTTATCATTTAACTCATATGCAGAATAAATTGAGGAAAGCTATGAAAGATATCGTAATTGGAAGTGGAAGTTTTGGGAGAAACATTAATAATGTATGTTTCCCACCAATCATATTTGATGGGAAGCCAAAGAATAATAATAATAACAATGAATTTGTTGCTGAAGATGAAAAAAAGGAAATATAAAACTCTGCTTCTCACTAGTAAAAGACTGGGGGTGGGGAGGGAGGGACAAGTAAGATTGCAAGAAATGACAACCCCACAAAGCAGAGAGAAAAGTTGAAATAATCACAGACTTTATCTTCCTTGTTCAAAGGCTCAAAAATCCACAAGCCATGAACCAAAGAAGAATTTACTACTTAGAAAAGCCTATGATAAACCTGGAAAAAATACTAAAGCTATGCATTGCAATGGCCATGTTCCTCCCAGATGTAGCATATTTCTGTGAAAGCTAAGAAATAAGAAACACTATTCAATGAAAAGATGACATTCTTGAGTTATAGGTAAAGGTAAAGGTTCGCCTCGTACATATGTGCTAGTTATTCCCGACTCTAGAGGGCAGTGCTCATCTCTGTTTCAAAGCCAAAGAGTCAGCGCTGTCCGAAGATGTCTCCGTGGTCATGTGGCTGGCATGACTAAATGCTGAAGGCACATGGAATGCCATTACCTTCCCATCAAGATGTTCCCTATTTTTCTACTTGCATTTTTACGTGCTTTCAAACTGCTAGGTTGGCAGAAGCTGGAACAAGTAACAGGAGCTCACTCCATTATGCGGCGCTAGGGATTTGAACTGCCGAACTGCAGACGTTTCTGATGAACAATCTCAGTATCTTAGCTACTGAGCTCCCTTTCTCTCTTGAATTATAGTGCCAGATAAAATTGTAGAGAATTGCTTGGACTACAAGAACAAATCTGTGCTAAACGGAAGTAAAAACTAAACCTTTATTTTAGATCAGAGACGTAATGCCAAGATAGGAGATGTTGCAGAAGAACCTGTAGACTTGGAAAACTTGAAGGTATATAAAAAAAAGAGGCCCACCAAAGATAAAGCGATCAGAGAACATCAGTGTTGACAAAAAGTTCTATTGACAGTAACAACCTCATTAATCATCATGGAGGGGACAGAAACTGATTCATTCTTCCAGGCCTAACACAAAGCTGCCCATAAGAATGGGATGCTTTGTTGGATGCTGACTAGGCCTCAATCACTTGCTTCAATTCACAGTGGCTCTCCAGACTAGCAGTGGAATTGTTCCATAGACTAGTGCTCTAAACTGGACAGTTATTGGAAAAAATACGCTCACCCCCATCAAACCAAAATATTGCATTGAGGGACAAATAACGTGGGCTTTGTTATTTGTTAACTAACATAGTTAGTTTGTATTTTAATCTGATTTATATTCTTTCTTTTAAGGTGATATTCAAGATTTATTAGCTTTTAACATTACTAAACTGATAAACAAGCTGGAGACTAGCTCCAGATAAGAAAAAAGTTTGTTAGTACAAATTGGGGTCTGGCTTATCTCTTGTGAACTCTAAACTACCTTTCTCCTTACAATTTATTCCCCTTCAAATCTCATTTTAATAAATATGTATGCTATTATCCTGTCCAATCAACTTTCCTCTTTCAGGTTTCTTTGTTATGTTAACTATAATGTATCTAAAGATCAGGGTTCCCTCTTTGAATGAGGAATCTCTTTTGTCTGAATATTCTGATAAATTGTAATAAAATAAAATTCCTGTCTCGGTTTGTCTCATTGGAAAATATGCCGAGGTACGAGCCTGAAAAGGCCATATTTGGCCATCAGCATCTTCTCCATTTCCTAGGAAGACAGGTCCACTGTCAGCATGCAGATGTGGGACTTGCTCTACTCTGCATTCATCAATCAGCACAGTACTTTCAACAATTTTTCCATGCACACCTGAGCAGCAGCCTAGGAGGAAGACTCTGCATCTTACTAAGTGACAATTGCACCTCCATTCAGAAGGTTAATTTAGAGTAGTGTTTGTTAGTCTTGGCAACATGAAGATGGACAAGTTTCAAATCCCAAAACTTCCCAGCCAGCATGGCTAGCTAGAGAATTCTGGGAGTTGAAGTCCACCTATTTTCAAGTTGCCATGGTTGAGAAATACTGATTTGGGGGATGGAATATTTTCCAGGTTACACTCTGATCTTTCCATCCTCCCCCACTTCCTTCTTCCAAATGGCCTATCCTGCCAGACAAAAAAAAATTGACCCTGAATCTGGTTTCTTTCTCTGGGGACCAGGAAACATCTTTGTGTTTCTTTTAGTTCTGCTGACTAGATTCTGACTCATAGATTGTAACAGAAGACAGGGTAACTGCAGTAACACATTACAGTGAATTTCACATTCTGAATTTTGGTCATAATGCAAATAGGATTACACTTGAAGAGAGAATTTAACCAGGAGAATTAACCATTCCTGCGCCTTGTTCTCTTTCAGGACCCAAGTACCTGCCAAATGTCAACATTAAAACCTGAGATTTGTGAGAATTCCCTGGGGACTAATGATCCCATTTCTGATCCTACCAACTGCCAACTTTGGGCTAAGGGTATCCCTCACAGCAAAGCCTGCTCATTGCAAAGAGATAGTCCGAAGTCTGGTTAAGATAAACCTGTCTTTTTTTTTTCCTAGACAAAAATTAGGTTTACAAAATTCAGCTGCTTCCTCCATGTAGCCTTACATCTTGGTTATGCCAACATGTGGCAAAGAGACAAAATCCAGGAGCTGATTTTATAGATTGGTTACACACTGAAGTAACATTCAATTTATTTGTAGTGAAGAGGAATAATATTAATAGAAATATTTGTTTTCCGTAACACACATATATTATGCCTTGTAACATAAGCTTACATGCTGTAAATTCCTTTTGTTCTCTGAAACTGGCTTCCTGTGGCCTGCGGAGTATCTGGTAAATGTCTAATTGCCATTTGAACTCTTATCCATCTGCAATCGATGGGCATGGAACTTATCCTGGAATTGAGTTGTAAAGATGTCCCCACCCCCCTCTTTCTGTCCAAGAATGAATATCACCTTTGATCTGAGCCTTTCAAAGAAAATTCCAAAAAGTAGGGGGTTTTAAACCTTATTTTTGGTGGTAATGGCAGCTTAGTTTTTGTACCAACACAGATCTCCTCACGTAGTTTGTAGTTCAATTTATTTTGGAAATCCAGAAAAATCTGTCAACTCAATAAGCAGGCTACATCCCACAGGTGCTTTTTTTAAAGAGGCAACTGGACTTTCTGGTTTTTTTCTTAGAAGACGTTTTGCTTCTCATCCAAGAAGCTTCTTCAACTCTGAGTGGATGTTGAGGAATGGAAGGATTTATACTCCTTGAAGACAGCTGGTCATTTGCATTCTTTTAGCAAGTTGTTAAGGTCACCTGGAGGCTCATCTGTGTCCTCAGGATTACCTGAGTGGTGCAAATGGGTGTGGAGCCTTCTTGGAACTGCTGAAATGACTGTATTGTAGATTGGAGATAGATGATATGATATGATATCCCTCTGTTGAGAGAGGGCTGCTCAATTTTGACATAAATAGCCTCTTTGATTCCTCTTTCAAACCAGCGGTCCTCTCTGTCCAAAATGTGGACTTTGCCGTCCAAAAGAGTGGCCTGTGTCTTTTAAATGCAGATGGACTGCTGAATCTAATCCTGGTGGGTTTGTTCTCCTATGTTGTGCCATGCGTTTATGAAGTGGTGGTTTTGTTTCCCCAACGTACAGATCTGCCCATGGTTTGCTGCATTGTACTGCACATACCACATTGCTCAGTTTATATCTGGGTGGACAACCCCAAAGGCTAAATATAAATGTCTATCAGCAAAACATGGTTCCTATGGAGGGGGTTCCTTTCTCTTGTATAAAGTTGGGACCTGTTGGACACCTCAAAGCATCCCAACATACTCACTTTGAGATCCCGATGAACGATTCCCAGATCATGTAGGTAATTCACAGCCTCTAGCACTTGACGGACGAGCTGGCTGGCATCCTTTTCTGTGTAATAGCCTCGTTCGATGATGCGATCAAAGAGCTCTCCACCTGTCACCCTGCACCCAGGAGAGAGCTGGTTTACATTCACACTTTCAGCAAGAGAAAGAATCCAACTATCAGGAATGATTTTCTTTCCCAATTGAAAAGGGAGGCCATGGAAGCAGAAGGGCAAACCACTTCTGAAATGTTGCTGGGAAAATTGTCCAGACAGCCACTGGGAGCACTGATTCAAAGGCACAACTATATACTCGTATATACATATATGGTATTTGGTATGGTGAGCTCCAGAGCTTCTGTTCATACCAAAAAAAGGTAAACTGATCCTACAAACTGCGATCCTTTATTTGGAAGGTTCAAGGTGCTATCTTTCTCTAATTCTCTCATCCAAATTCATTCTTACATGGACTTGGAATAAAACTAAGTATCTCAAATATCATTTGCTCTTGATTCTCTGCAGACTTGCTTTCCCCATGTTATCTGATTATGGCCAGCCCTCCCCAAGATGCCACCCTTCGAATGCAGTTCCTCAAATTACAATCAGGATTGCACCAATCAGAAAAAGATTAATTTTAGTTGCAACCTCACTGGATGCAAGGACCATTTTCTTTGAAAGAACTACATGCATTGTTGTGATCTACAAAAGAATTGAAATGCCATTTTATATCTCTCCAGAAGTAGATATTTATCTCAGATTGCCCATCCCAGACCTCACAAGTAAAAACACATTCATAGGGCAGGGACTTCTACTCACAGCTGCATGGCCAGGTACAAATGAGTGGGACTTTCATAAATATCTTCCAGAGCAACAATGTTGTCATGTTGAATCCTACAACAAAAATTAGGAGATGAGAGAGTGAAGGGCAGCCAACACCCCAAGAATCTACCTTCGCCTTTTCCGAAAGGTATGTGCTGTCAGCACCAGGGAAATCAGGAGATCCAGGCAATCCAAATGTGTATAAAGATTTATTGCAAGCTCAAGTTCTCTACAAGAATCTGAACTACTAATGGTCAAGGGAAATTAGTGGGAGTTAAGAAAAGAAAGGAATTTAAGGTGGGCTGGACTTAGATCTCTTGTGGATGAGAAGGGACTCATGACTAATGATGCATTTGACCCCTCCCTCAGGTTCAGCCTGGTTATCTCCTACATGTGTAGGAAGTATAATGAAAGCTTGATTAGAGTTCGGTAAAGCCCTATTCAGATAGGAATCTCAATAGAGACTCTTCTCTACAGTTAAAGATTGCCCGCCATCAATCCTTGAGCAAAAAAGTATCCTGGCATAAAACCTGCTGCTCCCATTGCCAACCATTAGCTAGAAAATGGTGCTTATTTATTAGTGCTATATAGAATGCTATACAGAGCAAGTTAAGGAGATTGATGGATTTCTGTCGTTTGGCTTCCCTCTATTTCCACCAAACATTAACAGCTGGTGAGAATCCACCAGTTACACTCTTTAACTGGGATGGGGTACAGGAGGAAGCAAGTTCTGAGAGGTGGATTATATATCTGCCAGGTGTACAATGGGGTTGTGAGAGGTGGCAGAAAAAGGGGAGCACAGATTCTGATGCTATGATAGGATTAGAAATTTAGAGGGTAAATTTCCTCAATTTCCTCAATTAAGCTGATTTCTCTCCCAGTTGTGGTGTGGAAATCACCATGCAGCTCTCCCACATTTTTCAGCAAAGCCAAAAAAGAAAAAAAGCTAATGGGAATTGGGGATACTATGCTCCCCAAAAATAAGACAGGGTCTTATTTTCTTTTGACCCCCGAAATAAGTGCTTGGTCTTATTTTCAGGGAGGTCTTATTATTTTTGAGGTGCAGGAGGTAGCGAGCATGGTCACCTCATGGCTGCTGCTGCTGTGTTGCCATATTTTTGGGGAGGCCTTATTTTCTGAGGAGGGCTTATTTTAGCGCATGCGTTCAAAAGCCCAATTGGTTTTATAATCCGGGGAGGTCTGAAACAGGGTAGTGGTGCAATAGACAGTTGTGGATGGGTTGGGTGATAAGAGAGTTTCACCAGTACTTATTATTAGCTATTTTCAGGTGATCATTAGACATAGTGTTAATGCTTCCCTGAAAAATCAGTAAATCCAGGTTTAAAAGTAATCTTACTTTTAAGATTACTTTATTTACTTTTAAATAATGGAGGGGGAACCGCATGGTGCAGCAGGAGTCTTTTTCCTAGTATTTCCCCCTGCCCCAATTCCAGTACCTGTTAGTTGTTACTGTGTTTCCCTGAAAATACAACATGTCCTAATAATAAGGCCATGCCACATTTTTCTGGTGGGCAAAAATATAAGCCCTCCCCTGCAAATAAGCACTCTGGACAACCCCCCACCTCCAGCCAGGCAGAGCGCCACTCTCCAACCTAGCGGTATCCTGAAGGTGCCAAGCCACGGGAACCTGGTGGGGGGCAACGGTGATCGTGTTGCTTGGTGTCTTCGGGATACCCTAGGTTGGTGAGCAACGCTAAGGTGGGGAGTTTCCGGGCAGCTGCTTTCTTGCGAGCGGGCTCCCAAAAAGCCGGGCACAGCCTCAGGGGAGAACGGCTGTGTTGTTCTCGTAGCAGCGCAGCACAGCAGCCATGAAGCAACCACGCTCATGAGCAGCCACTCAGTAAATCCCCTTTCCAGCTGGGCACAGTGCCATTCACTGACCATGGGGTATCGCTAAGCCGCGTGAGCACCTATTTGCTGCTGCCTGGCTCTCGCGGCTTGACGCCTTCGAAATGACAGTGATTGGGTCTCTACAAGGCTGGAGAGGGGCATTGTGTGAGCGGCTGTTCTCATCTCGCTCAAGCGTCTCCCAGTCTCACGATGCCCTGGGCCAGCTCTCCCAGCACCTCCGCTGCCACCACCGGCACCGCTGCCCTCCCAGCATGGCTTTTTCAGCGGGTTCGAAAGCAAGTCTTCCGGCAGTAGCCACTCTGGGCATGTACTCTATGGCTGGGGGCTGGTTGCCGCAGAGCGTACTCCCAGAACATATGGATCAGTTTGGAGACTTGATGGGTACGGGGGGAGAAGCTGTTTTAAAAAACCCACATTCTTTTACTACTGTCCTCAAATGGACAGAATGGTCCTAGAATACAGAGAAGGACCAGATAGGAGGGAGGTCATACCCCCATCAGCCTAAAGTTGCCATTAGGTACGTGCCATCCTATCCATTACGGTGTCGCTAAATGAATGCTGTCTAAGGAAGAAGACCTCATTAAGGATGACTTAAGGCCACTTAGAGGTGGATTGGCAAGGTCATGAGATCATGACAAAAAAACTTCACAACTGCTGGGACATGTTCCTTCCAGGGTTAAGGGAAAAGGTGATAAATAGACAATTACTATTGTTAACTTTAACCTGGCTAGAGAAATTAGGAACAGTACATCACTCTGAGGTTCTTGGATGAAGGCTAAAATGTGAAATAAATAAAATTATCCCTGCAAAATTCACTGAAATCCATGCTAAATGTGGTGTGCTTCTTATTTAAGCCCAGACATTCCCAAAAGTTAAAAGAATGGAAAAGTGCACTCAAGTGAAGGTGATCAAAATCATAGGGAAACCACATTCCCTTACTCAAAGAGAAAAGGCATTGCGTTCTGAGTCCAGGATTGTGATATATTGGCCTGTGCAAAAAAATGCTTACAGGGCAAGTTTCCTCTCTGATTTTCCCTTTGCCGAACAGCTAAAAGGACAGACAAATGTTATCTCTTTTCCATGTTTGGAAACTAAACTCTCTTTAAGATCAGTGAAATATCATCTATGCTTACATGTTGTTGTTATTGTTGTTGTTGTTGTTGTTGTTGTTGTTGTTGTTGTAATTGTTGTCTTTGAACAAAATGAAGTCCCAATACAAAAATGGATCCTGAGCACTGAACCAGTAAATTCATTTTACATTCTGGAATAAAAGTGCAGAAATGCAAACTGACTTACTTTTTGAGCACAGCAATTTCATTCTCCACAGCTGCTTCTTTGCCTCGCAGTGCTTTTTTAGGAATACACTTGAGGGCTACAAGGCGCTGAGATCCATGTTCCTGGGCCAAGACCACTTCTGAAAAGGCCCCTCTGTAAGAATAAGAATTAAAGGAAGGCGGAATATAATTGTAAGTGTTCACAGCTGCATAAGCAGTCACTAAAGTTCCCTACAAAAATCCAATACAGTTGCACTAGCAATTCACCAGCATACACATAAATCTATTTATGTACTTTATGCCCAACTAAATTAAGTGTGATTTCTAAGAAAGCTGGGTTTCGTTTGGTTTGTTTTGGGGGTTTTCCCCCCTTAAATTCCTTGGAACCTTTTCCTGGACTGGATGTTAAGCAAAAGCAGCATTACGATTGTAAGGGGAAAAGCATTGCCATGCCGCCAATGTAATTCTTTTACCTCCCTGCAAATTGTCTGAATTTAGAGTTGCTACATGGGAAAAGTGTTCAGTTTGCTTCAAACTGTTCTGGGATATAGAAGCAATTGTGTGTTCCGCTTCAAAAATATGGAATCAGTCAAAAGAACTTTGTCTTATTTTTAAAAACGAGAGATGGGGGCAGATCAAGTAGTTCAGAGGGTGGTGGAGGGGGGGAAGTTGTTTTGTTTTGGGGGAGATTATGTTTTGTTTTTGGCTTTGCAGGAGGGAAATCATTCAAAGTCAACAAGAGTGACCAAAATACAAAGGTGGTAGAATTTTTTGAGGCTTACTACAGGCTCTCCCAAGGGTCTTCAACTCCCCCACCCCAATCTTTGCTCTACCAAGCACCGAACGGGAGCTAATTCAGGTATGTCTGATCCCTTGGTTGATGCTTTATGATTTTGGAATAAATTGGCTGAAGCATCTTCGGTATTGAGTATGCAAGCTGGCAACATGCATATTTTTCAGGGATGGCTGACTCATTCTCCTGTGTGAACCTGCTCTCCTCGCGCTGCAGAGAAAACAACAGGGAGGCATTCTCTAGGAAACCTGAGCAAACGAAGAAGAAGCCCGAAGAAGAAGCCCGTATTGGATGTCCCTCTGGAAAGGGATTTGGATTCTCTGCCCTCCATCCAATCTAGGAGGCTTGGCGCATTTGGCTAAGAAAGAGTTAAGCTGTCTTCTTTCCCACCACCCTCCGCAAATTCCCTCTGGCTCCTGATCTATTATTGTCCAATGCACGTCAGACATGTCCAAGGGCATCAAAGCCAATGGGATGGCAGTATGCAAATGAAGCAGATCGGGCTGCAGCATTCCTGGGATCTGCAGAAGAGGCTTCCAGGAGGAGGGACCACATCCAGCTGCAGAGAGAGAGAGACCTGTCTGGGCTGGCGGGGCAGGATGAGGACTTCGGGGCAAGGAAAGCAGATGAGGAGCAGTCAGCATCATGCTAGGGATGGAGAACGGGAGAGTAGAAGGCAGATCTCAGACCTGCAAACACGCTGCAACGTTGCACATGTGAGATTATCTGCTACTCAGCAGGGGAGGAAGGAGATGTTTCTTTAGGCATACATTTAAAATCACACCATCTTTAACATCAATCCAGTGCTTAATACTGGAGGGGTACCGAAGACACAATGGGAAGGGTGGTTAAATTGCATGATAAATATGCAACTGAGAAAGGAAAAAGCGAGAAATGGAGGGAAAGCAAAATGATTGAAGCTCCTTTAACCTTGCCCCCCAAGTCTCTGAATCCCCCAATGTGGCCTATGAGACCCCCAACAATCTTCCCAAGTTGGGGGAAAGAAGTGTAAAAGAAGAGAAGGGCTAACACAGAGCATGGAAAGTAAATACGTCAAGAAATGGAGGGTGAAAATGAAGCCCGCCAAGGGCAGGATTCCCAGAGCAGGAGAGCGTCCATGCAGATCTTGAGCCAGCCCTTCCTTTTTACTCACGCGCCCAGCTTCTCCTTGATGTCGTACACACTGGCAATGTCTTCCACTGTTTTCTTCCAGCCTTTCCCAAGAGGCATTATGAACAACAGCTCAAAACAGGCCGGCCAGAAAGAGCTGGGGGATAGGGAAGCAAAGAGGAGAAAAATGTCACATACAGAGATGGAAATTTGTAATGGAAACATCTAGGAAGGGGTCAGCCTGTTCCCATGACTCCTTGGGCCAGAAATCTCCTGGCCACTCCTCTCTACTGTAAGGTACTGAAGAAGAACATTTGAGTCTGAGATGGAGATTTAAAAGGCAACACGCAAACACATTTGGAGCTACACATCACTAAGACGTTCATTCTCAGTTCCAAATATTCTTGAAATAAAAGTAAAGGCAGGTTTCTGAAGATCCCATGTTCTGCTGTGCTTAATAATACCTGAAGAGGTCTCCCCATTTCAGGGCAGCTCTAGATCTACAACCACATTGTCTGCGAGGCTTTCCAAGAAGTTGTCCCGATGTCTGGAAACTGCAATGTATCACAACTGGAGACCAGTGGACTCCCAGAAGCTACAGTTGCCCTACGGTGTGTTCTGTCCAAATGGTTTAAGATTTGATTATAAAGGCACATTTTGAACCTAGCAAAGGTGGAGTTCTGTTCACATAACTGGGGCTGTAGAAAACATTGACCTACAAGAATTTGAAATCAGAAAATCCCAGATCATTTTGATCTGTAAACTGTCATGAGTTCTGTGAAGTATGGTGGAATAAAAAAAATAATTAATTTTTTTTTTTAAATAAACACTGAATTTGGACCACTCGGCAACTTTTGGGGTTTCTTATTCAAGTGTCAATAACACCTACAGGCAATAGGAAGTGGAAATTTATCACAGTGGCATGAGAGGTTTTCCTTGCCAACTTCAGCACATCCACTTGTAGTTCGAAGCATATTGAAGGAGGCTGTTTTGTCAAGAGAAAGCTTAATATAAACTCTTAAGTACAGCTGTTCTAGAGACTAAAAAAAATAATTACAAAAAATGGTTATGAAAATCTAGCATCTTTGACTTTTCTCCGTAATATTTAGAAACAAATGATAATCAGAGGTTACAGAAAGAAAATTATATAGCGTAAAAGCTTATTGCCTTTTTTATTTCTGAAGATATTATCACTGAACATTGTTCTGTTTCTTTAGTATAATTTACTAATAAAATATAAAATAACCAGTTTACTATTTACAGATCAGAGATGCTAGCAAAGAAGTAGTTCATTCAATCAACTTTTATTTGGTTATAGACCAACAAAAAGAAGTGAGGAATCCTCAACTTAAGATAACAATTGAACCCAAAATTTCCATTGCTAAAAAAAGGCAGTTAAGTGAGTTGTGGCCCATTTTACAAACTTTTCTGCCACTGTTGTTTAAGCGAACCACTGGAGTTAAGTAGATCATGCGGTTATTATGGAATCTGGCTTCCCACATTGACTTTGGTTGTCCAAAGCTAACTGGGAAGGTTACAAGTGGTGATCAAGGACAATGCAACTGTCATAAATACATGACAGTTGCCAAGCATCTGTATTTTGTTCACATGATACTACAACAATTGTAGGTGTAAAAACTGTCATAAGTCTCTTTTTTCAGTGCTGTAAAAAAATTGTAAGTCAAAGACTAACTTTAATTCACTACTAGACAAGATGGTCTGATCATTTGTATTTGTTTTCAGAATTAGACAGAATCTGGTTAAAATCTTGAAAATCTTGACCAGGAGGGCTTTTTACCAAGTACGCTTGGTTCGCCAGTTGCGCCCCTTGCTAAACCGGGATGACCTGTGCACAGTCACTCAGGCGCTGGTGACCTCTCAATTAGACTACTGCAACGCTCTCTACATGGGGCTGCCCTTGGGCTGT